>CM036940.2:92863009-92942170 GCA_020352615.2 Yoshiicerus persimilis
CAATGATGTAAAAATCAAACCAGTTGAGTTGACATTAAAAAACGTCACCATTAAACAAAATGGAACTACAAAGAATTCGTTGCTGAACGAATTTTTTAACTTTGATCGACTGAAATGCCTTTCGGTGGGTGATAATTATCTTGTCAGTAATGGTGGCGATCGTCGTAATTTGGCTTTACACTTCATGGATTCCATCACTGTCAAAACGCTTAATTTATGTGGTAAAGCCCACAATTTGAAGTTTAAAGACGGAAAATGGAAAGTCACGGAAAAGTTATCTCTAAGTCACAGTGATTTTTCAGCACAACGGGGAATAGAATTTGACGATTTGGAATTTAAAGGCGCCCTGCTTGATTTATCTGTTCTGCCAATAAACCTCAGAAGACTTAAACTGTCCAACACCAATACCGAAATTACAAAAGTTATCTGCTCAAATCCAGTCAGCTTTCCAGAACTGGAGTTTTTGCATTTGAATATAAAAGTTACACACAATTTTTGTGATAACAGACCTGCTGGATTGAAAATGCCATGGATTTCACATTTTAAAAATTGTGAAAACCTGACAACTGTAATGCTAACTTTTAAAAACTCAAACGCAATTGATCACTTTTGTAAACTTTATGTTGGAAGACTCCCTGAAAAAGTAGAAAATCTATATGTAAATGGAAAAATCGTATTTTTTGGCAATGATGATAAAATTGCACTGAAGAAACTTTATGTACAAGGGGGTAACCCTGTTTCATTAACTTCAATTCTCCAGAGGTTCAGAGGCCTAGAGCTAACTGTAGATTTAAGAAACTTTGATGCTGTTCCTTCTCTAGTATATCAAACTGTAATTGATATTTCAAAAGGACCATTTCAAAGCATTGCTGTAGCTCTCAATCACCCGAAACAAAAACCAAAATCTAGGTATTTAGGCAGCCCACTTTCCAAATGCACAGATAAATTTTCAGAGTTTTATGCTTTTGCCGACGAATTTGGAAATGCCATTTCGAAGTCACAATTTGAAGAGCTTTCTGCTTTAAAATAGACATGCACTACAAATGGATAAAATATATCTTTCCGGTGCATTAATTAACATAGTATTAACGATATGGGTTTGTAGGTTATTAATTAATATCTGTAATTGGGTAGATATTTTCTCAACTTTAATTATTTTTTAATTTCGTTATATTAGTTAACATAATTCAACTTGTCCATCATTAAAAAATTGCATTTTTTTGGTTAAGTTTCTTTATGTTAAAGTTGTTGCGCGTGGTTAATTATTTGTATTTGAATTGAGTTTGGTAATTGTATTTCATTTATGTCAGTAAATATATTATGAAATTGAAATAAATTGTTTGTAGAACAACAAAATTGAAGTTTTCGTCTTCCATGTTATTTTATAAAATCCATCATAGTCATAAAAGTTGTGGTCTATGCAGACGAATATTTTTATCTTCGAATTCACAGCAATGATTTTCACAGCAATTTTTAGTCTTAAAATATAGGGCATGAAAAATAACTGTGTGCAAAGCATAGATTTGTAATATTTCTTTGGTTTTGTAAAACATACGACGAAAATAGCCGTATGAGTCAGCTAAGCCGTCGCCAGCAAAATACAAGCAGAAGAAACTGGCAATTTTTGCGTACGTCTATCTTTTTCAGAAGAACCAGTAGGGTCGAAAGGTTCTTTTTAATGGTGTGCAAGTTATAGTATTACGTGCTGTTTTTGCAGTTTTGCAGTTTGTATAAATGTGTAGCGGTAATATTAACAACGGCAGTTCTATAACAAAGTTGGTTGACTTTGGCAAGTAGAATTTTTTAATAAAAAAGACAAACCTTTGCAGAATAACTGTTCTCATCATTGTTTTTTAATATAAACCAAGAAGAAAATAACTTGTAAATAAGTCTAATTATAGTATTCTTATTTTAACGATAACACAGCTGACTCAGTCTTCTTTAAGAGTTAGAGTCATATGTAAAATGTATGTATGTATCTTTATTTGAAGGAAAGGTCACAAAGCAGTTTTTCAACTGAAACTTGCATCCGAAATTACATTTAGAAGAACAGATTAACAGGCTTAATATTATTTAGTCTTACATCTACGTCTAGCTTATTTCACCGTTAAGGTACATCAAATTAATTTGTTTTACAATATACGGTATAGCAGAATTTTCATACCTTTTTTTAATTTTAGTGTTTAATGGTTTTAACAGATACTTTTGAGATTGTCTCGTTAGTCTTGTATTATTGTCATAAAATGGTGACAATATATTTCTAAATCTCTCTGATTTTAGCAGCTGCTTGCCAAACTTCTGGATAAGCGTATTTCTAGGATTATCCAGTCTTTCCAAATTAATTTGTTGCAAAGCAAACATTGTTATATTCTGCTTCTGTTAGTCTATGGCCTTTTACCACAGATATAGCACTCTTTTGAAAATTTTCTATTGTGATACTTAATTCCCTGGTCAAAGCACGGCTCCATACAACACATGCATATTCTACTGTTGGCCTAATGTAGCTTGTAGGCATGCAATAACTCTGGCTCACTAAAACCTTATCTTTTCAGGTTTAATAAAATAAGCATTTTGGAAGACGCGTTCTTTACAACATTTGCAATGTGGTTGTCCCATTTGAGGTTTTCAGATATTGTCACTTCTAATAACTTTTTTGTAGTAAGTCGACTAATCTCCACATTGTCAATTGAAAAAATTTCCATTAGTCACTCACATCTTTGCTTTTAGAAAAATCAATCACTACATAACCACATTTTAAAGGGTTAACACTCATCCTTCTTTCCTCAACCCACAATTTCATATCGTTCAACATTTTCTGACCCCGTGGAGTTTTATGCCTAACAATTTCTCCAACAGTCGTGTCGTCAACAAACCCAAAAATAGTAAAGTCGGAGTTGCCGTATTTTTCCTCAAATCTTAAGAGTACGGGATTTATTTGGGCTAATAAGCACAAAGGTCCTGTTTTCGTTCCTTGTGGACAACTACACGTACACGTGAGACTGTCAGAAATACAGGTGAAACTTGGGGGATCGCGATCCGATCCGATCTATTTTATTACTCCTAAAAATTCGCACGGTATGTGCAGTCATACATTACACTTATTAAAAATTATTTTAAATGCAGTTATTCGGAATCCTCACTTCCTACAATTAATTAATCATCTAGTTATAAAAGTCTTCTTTACAGATAAATTAATATTCGTAAGCAATTCGTAAGCACAATCTATGCAACAATTCTGTTAATTCTAACTATATTAAAATCAAGTAACAAACTAATTGTAATTTCTGCTACTTAACAGCACAAATACTGAAAATCAAGCTCACTATACAATTTCTCCTGACGAATTCAAAAAAATTTGCAAAGAAAATCTCATGGCCTAAAAAAATTCTTTATTTTTATCACTTCGCCAATCTTACCGGAATTGACTCGTTCGGTGGAGGAGGATGTTACGGCCCTATTTCACCATTGTGAACACTACGGCGCGCAGGGAATGGAGCAGGCCTGCAAGGAAAGAGCTCAAAGTCCGATGCACCGTATTATTGGTGACGGACCCGAGTCTCCTCCGGCCCAAGAGAGCGAACTGCGAAGCCAACTCAACAGAAAATATTTCGTTCTACCTTTCCATCTATTTTATCACTCACTCCTATAATATTGGCTTTCAGAGAGTCCAAACCTAAATTGTAAACTGTCTACTCTCTCTTCCTCTTCTCTCATAATTTTATTATTATTTTGAAATTGATTTAGATTTTGTGACCTTGTATTTTTGAAACATACATCGAGCTTAACGTTTTATTAAATCTAGTTTTGTTACTACAATTCGAATCCTGTCTTCACTGGCAGTCATTACTTGTAAGGCGAGAACTTCCCCCGAGAAATAAATACTAACAGTTCATCATATTTTATATTGCATAGGTGCATTTCCTTGCATAAAATATACACACGATACTACAGCCAACAGATCATTCACTAACAAAATGATAAAATTGAAAGAGTTTGCTACATATCAATGGCCATCTCGGAAACACCGACGAAAAATTGCAGTGCTAAAATCTTGTGCTCGAAAGACAACGTTTTCCTAATGGAGTATTCTAATAATCACTGTTGTGCTATACGGGGTGTTGTGAAATTAGTGAAAAAGCAACTGTTAGTGTTCCTATGTCCTTCGTTGTCGATGTAGTTTCCTTTTCCTCAGCGTAAGTATGATAACTCTTTTTAACACTATACAATGAAAAGGAATACAGATATAAACTGAAATTTTGCACAACCGTACACATCGCGCAGTTTGATTAATTATTTCAAATAGTATTATCATAAAAATTGTAGATCACTTAATTGAAAAACACTAAAAATAAGTATAAATTTTACTGTTTTCACCCATTGGAATACTACGGGGAAAAAGAATTATGCAACATGTGAAATATAGTTAACAATATATTTAAAAGAGAATCCTTATTTTAAAAAATATGCCTTGTGAGGGAGAGAGTTTTACATCTGCCTGACCATGAAACTTTTAGAAATTGTTTTTCCCAACTGTCAAAAATGTCTTCAAACTTTGACTGCCTGTGAAATGGCCGCTCCAAACTCTTTGGCAAAAATGTTGAAGCTAACAATTTATACTATGTATAGAATTATGTTTAAGCAAACTTCAAAAATAATCGGTTTACCTCAAAAAATAATCACTTTACCTCATAAAAATACATTTAGCTAATAAATATTTATCCAGTCCAAAGTATCACTTATTCTGAACCGATAGAAGATAACTTTGCTCAAGTTTTAAAGCAATTTCCTAATATTTTAATATATTTGCTTCAAGTATAGTGAGTAGTTTGTACTCTACTTGTGCAAGTCCTACATTGCTACATACCGTTTTAAAATAGCATCACTTTTCTGACCCTTTGGCTGCACACTGTGCACACACTGTAATACATATTGTAACACGGCTCCATGGGCTGGAGCCCGAAAGGAGCAACTTTGATTTCAATAAAATAAATGTACTAAAATATTAGCAAATTGCATTAAAACTTGAGGCAAAGGTATATAATCAGTTCGGGTAAAGTGATTATTTCTCTTGAGGTAAACCGATTATTTTTGAGGTGCGTTTAAAATTTTCCATTACTTAAATGTAAAATGATATTGTAGTTCGTCGTCCCCGTAATTTTTGATTCGCACAGTGACAGAAGCACACTTTGTTTTAGACAATTTCATATTTGCTCTTACATTCGCTAAAAATTTTGTAAAACAGTCATTATTTAACTCCAAATTTGAGATTTTCTAAAAGTTCAAAAAATACTTAAAATACAAAATACATTTCTTTGAAATTCTGAAGTGAATTTGAAATACAATATTTTAGGTACATGTATTTCTATTTTCAAAATACAAGTATTTCGCCAAAACTATGTGTGCCGATAATTTGTAGTAAATTAGGTTGCAGTGAAGAAGAGATTGCCGAGGGTAAAATGAGAATTATATTCTACGAAACATTTCTTTCTAGGAGCGCGAAAGTTTTCAATTTCTGGTCCACAGGTGTTGTTCTGACCTGCTGTGTGTAAGTTAAATTTAATAAAATATATTATTAACTACTCATTTTCTTTTCTTATTACCCCTGCAAGACAAATCAGCATCACAATGCCTACTGATAAGGTAAACAATAATTTTACTAAACATAGTGTGACATAAAACCCATTTGTAAATATGAAATGTAGGTATTAATTAACATTATTTTTGCAAGGACTCGCTGTAACTGCCACTATGTTCTGTTTATTTGTTGTAGAATTCGCGATAACGTAGAAAGTGCTTACAAAGTCGAAAAATATCGGATCCGAAAGTAATTCCCACCAAAAAGAGAGTCAAGGCTGCCAAGGGCACTCAAGTCGTAGTCAACTGAAAAATCAAAAACTGACGGAAATATGGAAACATTGCATCAAAAAGTCTTCAGCAATGCACTGGTAATTGGTAAATTATATGCTTAATTAACACTTTTCTGGAACTTTCCCGTTTTGCATGATCTTGCAATATTAATCTTACAATAGAAATACCTATAATCAATTTGAGTTTTCAGCTGTCTTTTGAACATTGAATTATTTATTTTAACTATTCTATTTATTTATAGATACTGGACTGTATTTTCGGATTTTTGAACTTTGACGATATTAAGCGGTTTCGGCAAGTAAGTTTTCAGTTGAGTAGAATATTGATTCCGTTTTTAAAGAAGCGGAGTGCCATTTCGTTCAAAATGCCCGATTATTCTCTTCAAAACTTCAATCAACTCTTTGAAAATTCTCAAATGGGAACAGACTTTGCGGCAGTTAAAATAACAAATGCAAAAGAAAATGATGAAGGGTCGTATTACATTAATTGGACATTGAGTGAATTCACGGAACTGTTAGAAAACCGTAAGAATGTCATGAAAGAATTGAAAATTGACCATATAGACTTAAGTTTTGACCATGCATACTTGAAACACAATGACTACTTTGACATCAGTGAGTATATTGAACCCGGGAGTTTGACTAATCTAAGCATTGGTCATATGATCCCTAAATTGAGCATTTGTACTGATCGAGTAACATCAACAGAAGTCCTACACTTGGAATTCTGTCAGCTGAATATTGTCAATGATATAAAAATCAAACCAGTTGAGTTGACATTAAAAGCCTGTGTGATCAACCAAAGTGGAACTACAAAAGAATCGTCAATAAACGAACTTTTTGACTTTGGCAAACTGAAGTGCCTTTCATTGGATAATAATCATTACGTCAGTAATGATGGCTCTTACTGTAATTTGTCTCTACACTTCACGGAATCCATCACCGTCAAAACACTTGATTTATCTGGCAAAAGTCTAGACTTGAATTTTAAAAACGCAAAGTGGAAAGTCACGGAAAAGTTGTCTCTAAGTCATATTGAGTTTTCAACACCAATAACAATAGAATTTGCCGATTTAGAATTTAAGTGCTCACTGCTTGATTTATCTGTTCTGCCAATAAGCCTCAGACGACTTAAACTGTCAAACTCCCGATACGGAATTACAAGAGTTATCTGCTCAAATTCAATCAGCCTTCCAGAACTGGAGTTTTTGCATTTGAACGTTAAATATACAGACAATTTTCGTAACAGACCTTCTGGATTAAAAATGCCATGGATTTCCCATTTTAAGAATTGTCGAAACCTGACAACTGTAATGTTAACTTTTCAAAGCTTACATAAGAATGGTCACCTTTGTGAATTTGATATTGGAACACTCCCTAAAAGTGTAAAGAAGCTATATGTAAATGGAAGAATCAAATTTTTTAGCCATGATGATAGTATTGTGTTGAAGCAACTTCGTGTACAAGGGAGTAACCGTTCTTCATTAAATTCAATTCTCCAGAGGTTCAGAGGCGAAGAGCTAGCTGTAGATTTGAGAAACTTTGATACTGTTGTTCCTTCTCTATATCGAACTGTAATTGATATTTCAAGACGACCGTTTAAAAGCATAGCTATAGGCTTCAATTATCAAAACCAAAATCCGAAATCTAGGTATTTCGTCAGTCAACTTTCAAAATGTGTAGATAAAGTTTCCGAGTTTTATGTTTTCTTCAATAAATTTGGAACAGCCATTTCGAAGTCACAATTTGAAGAGCTTTTCGCTTTAAAATAGATACAACATATTTATATTTTTTAGAATCAACATTTTGTGAATTAATTAATGTAGGATTAACTATATTTGGTAAGTTAAGTATAATAAGTTAATGCGTAAAACTTTTTCTTAAATTTAATCATTTTTAATTTCTTTATTTCTGTTAACATACTTCAACTTGTTAATTATTAAGAATCTCATTGTTTCCCAAAATTACTTTTATTTAAAACTTTTACTGCTAGTTAATTATTTGTACTTGAATTGAATTTCATATCTGTGCTTAAATAGTTTGGTAATTATATTATGAATTGGAATAAATTGTTTGTAAAACCACCAAATTCAATTTTATGTGTTCCATAGGTTTTTATACAATCAGTCTTAGTCATAAATTTAATTGTGGGCAATATAGGCGAATATTTTTATCATTGAACTAATAACGTTGATTAACACCCTATTTAGCATATTTAACGAGGTACACTTTAATTACCGGTAGTGTAGAATGAAAAGAATTAAAAATACAATTAAAACCCTGTTAAACTTATAAATAAGTATAACATTAAAATAAACGAGGTCCTAGTCCACCTTGGTCTTCGTAAGAAATGTTGGTAGTTTCATCCGGTCAACCTGCGAAGAAAGGAAAGTTTGCTTGACGCGCTATTTTATAAACACAAAGTTTTACATTATAAAAGTCTGTCGTAAAATAACTTCAGCCACATTACTGAATTCGCGAAAATCCCGAAACCTAGGTCAGAAAAAGTTTGCTGCTTTTTAAAATAACTGTTCGTTTTAAAAGAGGAGGTTCCATGGCTAAGTTTGACCAGCCACTCCAGAGAGAGCTGCGCTCGCTAACATTAATGGTCAAGTTTGGATTTGAAATGGGATGGATCACTGAAAATGAACAGCTGCAAACTGTAAGTAAAAGAAATTTCTGGCATTGTAAAGAAATCATACTAGGATTCTATAAGAATTTTCGGAGGGCCAATCTTCTGAGAAAAAAGTGTTTTTCGGCAAAAAGTATCAGAAAACATTTTCGTTGAAAATATGTCGGAAATATTTATATAATTGGAAAACTTTATCTGTGAGAAAGTTTTTTTAATCCTTTTCGAATAAAAAAATCGGAAATATTTTTTGGAGAAAAAGCATTAGGAATCCTGTATACCGAAAAAAATCGGAAAATGTTTTCGGTGAAAAAGTATCGAAAAGCTAATTATATCTTTACATACTTGTTTTCGTATTTTTCCTAAAATGTGGAAAGATTTTATTGTACATCTTTTTGCACAATTTGGGGTTCATTTGAAGGGGTTACTGTTGCGTATGGGGATTGCTGTTCCGCGTTCCCCCATTAAAGGAGAGATTATATTTTATTATTTTTAAGGAGAAATAAATTGCCGTGCTTTCGTCGCGAATGATGAGATCCTCATTCAGGTCACAAGACACCACTCAATTAACTAAACCCCCGACAAAGAATAAATAAAAATCAGCTGCTGTTTTAGAAAGGTGCGAATGTGACCATCATCGAACGAAAATGGCACTTTCAAAATGCTATCATTGCGACCAACATTTGACTTTTTTCAGTGGGTGACTTTTTCGTATACTCAACCTGAGGGTTTGCTTACTTTGAGGAAAATCTTATAGTACTAGCATTTATTTATTTTATCTGAAAAGTATTATAGCAATATAATCTCCTTAAATGGAAACCAACTATCCTCCCTCAAAAGAGTAACCGTCATTAAAACGACTCTAAATTGCGTGAAACGAAAAATATGTTTTAAAATCTTTTGTAGTTCCTTAATGCGCGTGCCTTATTAAATACGATATTTGTAAATAAAAGTTGATATAATTTTGCGTCTTGATCGTCATTTCTAAAACTCTCAATTTAAAAGAATCATTAAGGAGTAAGGCATTTAGGCATTCATATTTTAGGAAACGAGTGCAACACTGGAGCTGAAGAAGTTGGCCCTGTATGAAATTCTAACAAATTCAAAATGCGATAATAATGCTACAATATTATTATGTGCTTTAAGATGCATGGATGAAATGAAACTGGAGCCATACTTCAGTACTCTTCCGGAAGACTACTTCTTGTCCAGGATTATGTTCAAATTATTTTCGAAGAGTCTTGTTACCGAGGAGCAAAAGTCAATACATGTAAGCCAATACTACGGGTTTAAATTATTTAAAATATTTAATAAATAGTAATTCAATTACAAAATTTCTTTTTATTGATTTGATTTAATGTTATGAGACTCAGAAATTCTTCTTATATCTTATAAAAATCTTATAAAAAATCTTATATCTCAGAAATCATTTAAACCATTTGACTTAAAAACCTCTAGGACAGGATCTATAGGTAGATTCCTAAGGGCACCAAATCATACAAAAGATTTACGCAATGTTTCGCTCAATTCTGTGGATTTTTGGTTACATCTTGTGCAAATTCATGAGGAGTTGTAAAATTTCAGGAAAGCCGTCGACAGGAAACAATTGCAAACGAACGTGTAGTTCAGGAAAAAGAGATAAGAAAACAATATCCGGAAGAAAAGGAAGAAGATACAGTCAAGGCAGAAATTAGTGATTTCAGCAGTGGGGATAATCCAGTTGTAGGCAGTAAAAATCCTATGTTGGTTGACTTGGTAAGATTTGAGAACTTTAATTGAAGATTCTGGATTACATAAAATTTGTTTTTGTGACCAATTTAAAAGTTGTCATGTTTGCTTATTTGTATTTTAGGTCATAAAATGCGTGCTACAGTATTTAAATATATAAGAAATTAAGATCAGTCGCTGCATTTCAAAGGTTTGGAGCTCTGTTGGTCTGAATGTACTGAAAACTCGTACAAAAATTGATTTTTTTCAAAGAGAAGACTCTCCAGACCAGGGACCATTCAAATTTTTTTCAACATTTCCCATTAAAACCCTAGAAACTTTTCCTTTTGCCAAATATAAATTCGATTATAACATCACGGAACCGTTAGCCATTGAGGAGTTAAACTATTTCTTCCAAAGTCAGAAAAAGCATATCAAAGAGCTGGAATTTGAAGTGGTGGACGAAGTAAAGGAGAATTGGAACCATTGTATTCCGTTCGACATTAGCTTATGGTTACAGAATTCGGCAATGAGCAAACATAATGCCAAATACAACACAAAATTTGAAATCTGTGTTATTCCATGTGGTGGCGATCTCAGAGATTTACCATTGGTTACTGTCCAATTAAGTGCCCTTGCAAACATCAAAGAAATCCGACTTGTAGATATTGGGGTAGACATCCAGGAAGGAATTGTAATTAATCCACGCAAAATACACTTTGAGGATGTTCATTATTATAAAAATGGAACAAGGTTGACTGAGATCTGTGTTAATGATATTCTTGACATCTCAAAAGCCAAAGAGATAAATTTGATAGACGATGAAGGAAGCAGAGGATCAAAAGTCGTTTTGGATATGAACCAAATTGCTGACGTCAGTCTGGAATCCCTATATTTGTTGAATATTGGAATCAAGAATTTAAAAAAATGCCGATGGAATTTTCAAATCCAGGATCTGACAATTATTTCCTCTAAAATTGATGTTTCTGTTTTGCCGCAATCCATTGAAAAGCTGGCAATCTTGGATAATTCTAGAAGAGATTGCATATGTAGCCGTCCAATAGTTCTACTAAATCTCAAATCTCTGTATCTGCGAATTTCTACCCCCTGTAATATTATCGAATCTTTACATTCTGGGACTTTTAAGTGTCCGTTTTTTGGTTGAACTTAATTTGGAAAATAAGTCACAGTTCTTTAGTGAAATAAAGTCTTCCTGGATTCCCGAGACCCTCAAAATTCTTACGCTGGCCAGCATTTGTATTACAGACGACGGAATAGATAATGATTTATACCTGGATAAACTTGTTTTGACTATTCTTTATCCAAGTTATCAAGTAGTTATGGAGCTACGTGTGCCTCGTATCCAAACTAGTAATTTAATTTTATCATTTCCGTATAATAGCGAATACAGTGTAGATTATTTTATCAATGTCTTGAAAAATCAAAATATCTGCTGGAATTCGGGTCAACGTATTTATGCTGGTAAATTTGACTGGACGACAAACTCGCAAACAAAGTTTGAAGATAGTCCACTAAGGGGTTATGTAGGCCAGAAAGCCGAATATTATGTATTTGATAATAAAGTGGGAAATTCTATTGATAAGAAGGGATTTGATGCAATATGCTAGGAAACCTTTTCTAACTATTACATTTTACATTTTGCTTGTGTTAACTCTCTGCATGTATACCTTCCATTTCATACCTCTGAAATGCGAAAAAGTAAAGTCGCTCACATCGATGTTGTGAAAATTCAGCTTATGAGTGAAGTTTAACTTTATTTTTAGTACGTAATCTGTAAGGGTTACATATAAAGCCACGATGATGTAAATATATCAGTATTCAATAATCTGAAAACCATTAAATTAATATTTCTTTGACTTTGAAAACCATAGGAAGATAATTTGCGTAATTTAAACCAATTTTATTTGCAATTCACGACTATGGGATTTTTTAGTTTGTTGATGTAATAGAAAGTGCATTAATTTATTAGACGATGAAAATTTCTACTTGCTTCATTTACTATAATACTTAAGACAAGAAAGAGTCACTTGCATATTTTAATTTCCAAGAGTAAAATGCAAACTTTCCTGAGTTAGATCATAATTCCCACTTTCCCAGGTGTCCAGACTATTGGAGTTGGAAGTAGGAAATACTGACAATGAATCCATGATCCATTATTTATATTTGTCACATGCGAACTTAAAGTTGTAGATTTTAAATGACACACTTTGTACTATATTACGTGCTATTTTTCAATGACCCAGAAAACCAAAAGTAGTTAACGTACTTCCTAGATGCGAGGTTTTTAAGTTTCTAATAGCTTGGGTTTTCCTGTGAGTTGAAGTGGTATGTACAGATTTTATTTTATTTAAATTCCATTTAAGTTTTAAGTTGAGGCATTAAGCCATTTATTGTCAATTCATGATATTTTCAAAAGTATTTTGATTTTCCAAAGGCCACAAGTGGATTTCAATTATGAAATACAAATATATTTAAAATGCAATATATTAAGTATATGTATTTTCTTTGCCCAACCAGACATTAGGCAAAATGCACCAGTACTTTGTAGTAAATTAAGCACTGAATAATATACATGGTACGCCGCTGCTGATTTAATTACTGGTAGTGTGTCTACTGAAAATAATTGAAAAATACAACCAAAACTGATTTATTAAAGTTTCAACACCTAAGTACATAACCATTTAATGCCAAGCCGAGAGCAGTATAGTGAACACCAACGATTGAACGGGTGCAATATTCTGTGAAGCATTTCTTTCGAGCGCGAAAGTAAAAGATTTTCAATGTCAGGTCCACGAGTGAGTATGTTATGTTGACTGCTGTTTTAAAGCAGAATTTAATAATAAACATTAACTACTCATTTGCTTTTCTTATTACTGTTTCGCTTCAATAGAAATCCGCATCACTATGTCTACTAATAAGGTAAGCAATAATTTTACTAAACGTAATGTAATGTGAAATATAAAAACCTATTGTAAATAAGAAATATAAATGCTACTTTATGTAACACTATTTTGCAAAGAATCGAGGTATAAGAGTAACTCTTCGGCTTATTTCTTGTAGAATCCAGGAAAATGGACCAAATGCTTACGAAGTAGAAAAACACCGCATCCGAAAGTAATTCCCAACAAAAAGAGAGTCAAGTCGGCCAAGAGCACTCAAGTCGAGGCAAATGAAAAATCGAAAGCCAACGGAAATAATGATGCATTGCATCAAAAAGTTTTCAGAAATGAATTGGTAAGTGGTAAATTTATTTCCGTAATTAGTGCTTTTCTGAAACTTTCTCGTTTTGCAAGACTTTTGCTGCTAATCTTTAGAAATAGAACCCATTTGATTTTTAAGTTGTCCTTTGAACATTGAATTGCGTCATTTCATTGATAACTATTGGTTCCAGATACTGGACTGTATTTTTGGATTTTTGAGCTATAACGACATCAAGCGTTTTCGCCTCGTTTGTGTTCAGTGGAATAAAGAATTGATTCCGTTTTTAAAGAAGCGGAGTGTCATTTCCTTCAAAATGCCCTATTATTCGCTTCAAAATTTCAATCAACTTTTTGAAAATTCTCAAGTCGGAACCGACTTTGCGGCAGTTAAAATAACAAATGCAGCAAAAGCAAATGATAAACGGTCAAAGAAAAATATTAATTGGACATTGGATGAATTCACAGATCTGTTAGAAAGTCGTAAGAATATCATGAAAGAATTGACAATTAACCATATAAACTTAGGTCTTCGAGATTTGAGATACAATGATTGCTTTGACATCAACCAGTATATTGCACCCAGTTTGACAAAAATATGCATTGGTGATACGATTCCTAAATTGACTATTTCTACTGATCTATTAACATCAGCAAAAGTCCTACACTTGGAAAACTGCCAGCTTAATATTGCAAATAATATAAAAATCAAACCAGTTGAGTTGACATTAAAAGGCCTCAGAATTAAACTAAGTGGAAATACCAAGGAATCGGCGCTGAACGAAATCTTTAACTTTGATCTACTGAAATGCCTTTCTTTGGATAATAATTGTCTTATCGGTAATGATGGCGTTTACAATGATTTGGCTCTACACTTCAGGGATTCCATTACAGTCAAAAAACTTGATTTACGTGGCCGATTTCATTTGAATTTGAATTTTAAAAACGCAAAATGGAAAGTCATGGAAAAGTTGTCTCTAAGTCATATTGAGTTTTCAACACCAAGGGGAATAGAATTTGACGATTTGGAATTTAAAGGCGCTCTACTTGATTTATCTGTTCTGCCAGTAAACCTCAGAAGACTTAAGCTGTCAAACTCCCTATACGCAATTACAAGAGTTATTTGCTCAAATCCAATCAGCTTTCCAGAACTGGAGTTTTTGCATTTGAAAATAAAAGGTACACAGAACTTTTGTGAAAACAGACTTGCTGGATTAAAAATGCCATGGATTTCCCATTTTAAAAATTGTGAAAACCTAACAACAGTAATGCTAACTTTTCAAAACTCGTTTTCGATTAATCATATTTGTGAACTTGATATTGGAACACTCCCTAAAACTGTAAGAATACTATGTGTAAATGGAAAAATCGAATTTTTTGGCAATGTTCGTAAAATTGTACTGAAGCAACTTTGTGTACAAGGGAGTAACCCTACATTATTAACTTCAATACTCCAGGGGTTCAGAGGCGAAAAGCTAGCTGTAGATTTGAGAAATTTTGATGCTGTTCCTTCTCTATACCAAAATGTAATTGATATTTCAAAACGACCATTTCAAAGCATTGCTGTAGCTCTTACTCATCCGAAACAACAACCGAAATCAAGGTATTTAGTCAGCCCACTTTCCAAATGCACAGATAAATTTTCAGAGTTTTATTCTTTTGTGAAGAAATTTGGAAAAGCCATTTCGAAGGAACAATTTGAAGACCTTTCTGCTTTAAAATAAACATGCACTACATATAGATAAAATATATCTTTCCGGTGGATTAATAATTTAGGTAAGGATTAACAATTTGGTTTCTAATAAATTAATGCGTAGATATTTTTCTCAACTTTAATTATTTTTTAATTTTGTTGTCTTCGCTAACATGCTTCAACTTGCTGATTATTAAAAACTTTCATTTTTTGCTAAATTACTTTATTTTAATGTTGTTACTGCTAGTTAACTATTTGTACTTGAATTGAATTTGGTATTTGTGCTTCATTTATGTCGGTAATTATATTATGAACTAGAAATAAATTGTCTGAAAAACTACCAAATTGAATTTTCTGTGTTCCATGTCATTTTATGCAATCAATCATAGTCATAAAAATGGTGGAGAATGTAGACGAATATTTTTATCTTCGAATGCACAACAATGATTTTTACAGCACATATAGTTTATCCTAACGATTTACATTTTCTACATTTTTGTCGTATCTAGATATAGGATAAAACTAATGCTTACTTTAATTTACTGGTAATGTCTATATTGACATTACCAGTAAATTAAAGTTACGATAACGGAAAAGTTGTCAGGAATTTATAGCATTTTTAATTGAGTCATCTTAGTTAACAACTTATACGATTCATGACAAAACACAAAAGGATATGCAAGTCCTCTTTGGCTGTGAATTTTATTGTCATTGAATTTAATGCTTGATATGTAGTACGTAGACCTAGTATTAGTACAGAGAAAAAATTTCATCTTGATCTCTTGAATCCTTGTTTTCGTTGTATTATACTAAATGTTTGCTGGGTTAAGTGTTCCTTCAGAGAACAGAGAACCCAAGCTGAGAAGAAGCATACTTTGCAGAATAACTGTTCTTATCATTGTCTTTTAATATAAACCGAGGAGAAAATAACTTTCAAATGTGCAGTCTACCTATAATATTCGTATTTTAACGATAACACAATATGCTGACTCTGTCTGCTTTAAGGGTTGGAGATAAAAATGTAAAATGTAATTCAGTAAAGGTTTCATTGTTGGTAAAGATTCTTATAAATGAAAGCTGGGAAAATAGTTAGAAAAATATATTTCAGAATGAAATAAAAAGATATGGTATATTTTGTTAATATTTTAATTAATTTCCTAATTTTTGGCGATATGAAATTAAATGATAAAAATTGAAAGAGTTTGCTACATATCAAAGCAATCTCGGAATCACTGACGGAAACGTGCAGTGCAAAAAATCTTCCGCTTTCGTGTTCAAAGACAATGTTTTTCCAATGGAGTATTCTATTAATTGCTGTTGTGCTTTACGGGGTGTTGTGTGTGAAATTAGTGAAAAAACAAAGTATTGGTGTTCCTTTGTCTCTCATTGTCGATGTTTCCTTTGCTTCAGCCGAAGTATGATAAATCTCTTTAACACTATACAATTAAAGGAATGTAGCTATAAACTGCAACTTTGCAAAACTATTCACACTGCGCAGTTTGATTCATCATTACTTTAAATGGTAGTGTTATCATGTAAATTGTAGATCATTTAATTGTAAAACAATAAAATAAGTGTGTATTACATTGTTTTCACCCCGTTGGAATACTACGGTGAAAAAGAACTATACAGTATGTGGAAAATTCTGACCAATATATTTAAAAAAGAATGGTAATTTAAAAAAACCTTACAAAGTAAGGAAAGTAATGCCTTGTGAGGGAGAGAATTATAAATTTGCCTTAAACTTCTAGAAATGGTTTTTCCCAACAGTCAAAAATGTCTTCAAACTTTGACTGCGGAATGACCGTTTCAAGCCCGTTGCAAAAATGTGAAAGCTTACATTTTATGCTGTTTATAGACTTATATTTAAGTATACTTCAAAAAAGTAATCACTTTATCTCATAAAACTACATATAGCTAGTAAATATTTATCCAGTCTAAAAGACATTCTGAACCGATAGAAGACACCTTTGCTCAAGTCATAAAGCAATTTCCTAATATTTTGGTATACCTATATTTGCTTCAAGTATAGTGAGAAGTTTGTACTCTACTTGAGCTAAATGTACTAAAATATACTGTAGAAGGCAAAAATATTTCTACGTTACCATTGAAAATAGTATCACTTTTCAGAATCTTTTGTTGCACATGCACACACTGTAATACATATTGTAACGCGGCTCCGTGGGCTGGAACCCGAAAGGAGCGACTTTGATTTCAATAAAACAAATGTACTAAAACATAAGCAAATTGCATTAAAACTGGGGCAAAGGTATATTATTATCAGTTTGGAGTAATGATACTTAAAACTGGATAAATATCTATTAGTTACATTTATTCATGTGAAATAAAGTGATTATTTTTCTTGAGGTAAACCGATTATTTTTGAGGTGCGTTTAAAATTTTCCCTTATCTATATCTAAAATGTATTTAATAAAATACAGTATCTTATAAATATGTATTTGTATTTATTACTGGAGTACCACATAATAGAGATGGAGCCACACTTTGTTGTATGTACATAACACGCAAGGTGCATTTTCGAACGTAGAGCTTTTTTAGCCACTCGTAACTTGACATAGTGGCCAGTGAGCTTTTGGCCTGGTCTCCAATGATGGAAGGGCGCGCGACTTTCATACCTCAATGTAGTAAACACGATGCATTGAGAGTTACTACTCTATGCTTGCCTCAAGCTCATGCAACATTGTCCCTTGTCTCACGACAAAGAGCGACCGACCACTTATAGATATCCTTTGTAGACTCATTTCCCTATCCTCCCCACTCGCAGTTCCGCCTCCACGAATATGCAAGACCTTAAGAGTGTAATTGTTCTATGTAGCGAAGCGAGTCGCAGTTTATAGCACTTCTATGTGGCGTAGATAGTAATTTGTAGTAAATAAGATTGAAGTAAGGCCGAAGTGCAGAGGATGAAAACAACACATGCAACTTTGTGGTCCGCCGAACCAGGAGCGGTTCCAAACCGCACTGGGGTTGTTTCGGGTCGGTTCGCTCGAATTTTTTGTAACACCCGGTGCGGTTCGCTCAAAAATTATTTTAGAACTGGCCGGTTCGGTGCGGTTCGCTTAAAAAAGTTTTTGGACCTGGCGCGGTGCGGTTCGCTGAAAAAATATTTTAGAACTTGCTCGGTTCGGTTAGCTTAAAAATTTTTTGAGGACTGGTTGCGTTCGGTGCGGTTCGCTAAACGAAAGTAGTAAGTGAAGGTGCATTTGCAAAAGTACGTAAGATAGAAGTGATGTGAATCTACATAGCTAAATTAGTGGAATAAAATTAATCTCATATCTAAGTTTGAAATGTGAGTAGCATGTAAAAGGTTTACCTTTGGAAGCATAGTGTAAACTAAAGTAGTACACAATTTTGTGTAGTAAAAATGTGATAGGCAAAATGAAACTAAAATACAACATTAATCAATGTATTGTATTTATTCTAGACAATAAATATTTTTCAGAGCATATAAGAATTTCAACATTTAAAAAAAATTATTTGAATATCTGCTTGATTTGCAAACAGCGGAAAATAAACCGCTTTACGATCTTAGTGTTTTCAAACACCACGATGAAACTATTGAATCCGTTTCTTTTATATATCTTTTTTAGGCATCGCTTAACGGGATTATTTATATTTCTGAATTGACTCTGGACTGATAACTTTAATATAATACCTATTTACTAGTATTATTAATATGTGCGTTGTATTGTCCTTAACTCTTAAAATTTAAATGTACTCGTTAGTAAACTTAATTAACCTGCATCGGATATGTCAATGAACAAAGATTTAAAAGCAACTAATATAATTATTATTAATTAACTTTCAAGATGATTCAAGAAATTTATGTGAAATCTTGTCAGTGCAACGGCCTTATACTGTAAGGGAATTGGCAATAAATACTTACTTACTAAATATCTTTGTTGGGGGATCGGTGTTTTAGGACTGGTGCGGTTCGGTTCGGTTCGCTAAAATATTTTTTGGACTGGTGCGGTGCGGTTCGGTTCGGCTCGCCTGCAAGTCTGGTGAGGAATGAGAATTAAAATCTGTGCCACATTTCCAGGAGCGCGAAAGTTTTCAATTTCAGGTCCGCAATAAATATGTTGTGTTTACCTGCGGTCTGAAAGTTAAATTTAATAAAATATTATACTAACTACTCATTTTCTGTTCTTATTATCGTTGTGTTGCAAGAGAAATCAGCATCACAATGTCTTCTGATAAGGTAAGTAATAATTTTACTAAACAAAATGTGACATAATTAATTATCTTTATGTATATATGAAATATAAATACTACTAACATTATTTTTACAAAGATTCACGCTAATGCTAACTATGTTCGGTTTGTTTCTTGTAGAATTCAGGAAAGTGCTTACAAAGTCAAAAAACACCGGATCCAAAAGTAATTCCTACCAAAAAGAAAGTCAAGGCTGACAACAGCACTCAATGCCTAGCAACTGCAAAATCAAAAGCTGACGGAATGAGGGACGAATTGCATCAAAAAGTCTTCCACAATGAATTGGTAAATTATATACTTAATTAATGCATTTCTGAAACTTTCCCGTTTTGGATGAGTTACTGGTAATCTTATAATATACTAAATATAACCGATTTGATTTTTAAGCGGTGTTTTGAACACTACATCATTTCATTTCTAATTATTTATTTTCTAGATACTGGACTGTATTTTTGGATTTTTGAACTTTTATGATATAAAGCGGTTTCGAAAAGTTTGTGTTAAATGGAATAAAGTATTAATTCCGTTTTTAAAGAAGAGGAGTGCCATTTCCTTCAAAATGCCCGATTACTCTCTTCAAAACTTCAATCAACTTTTTGAAAATTCTCAAATGGGAACAAATTTTTCTGCAGTTAAGCTAACAAATGCAGAAGAAAAAGATGACGAGTCGTTTTATATTAATTGGACCTTGAGTGAATTCACGGAACTCCTAGAAAGCCGTAAGAATATCATGAAAGAACTGAGTATTAACCATGTAGTCTTTGGTGTTGACCGTCAATACTTGAGATATAATGATTATTTTGACATCAGCCAGTATATTGAACCTGGGAGTTTGACTAATCTAAGCATTGGTGATATGATTCCGAAATTGAGTATTTCTACTGATCGATTAACATCCACAGAAGTTCTACACATGAAGTACTGCCTGCTGAATATTACCAATGATATAAAAATCAAACCAGTTGAGTTGGCATTAAAAACCGTCTTGATCAACCAAAGTGGAACTTCAAAAGAATCGTCGGTCAACAAATTTTTTAACTTTGATCGACTGAAATACCTTTCGTTGGATAATAATCTTTATGTCAGTAATGATGGTTCTCACTGTAAATTGTCTCTACACTTCAGGGATTCCATTACTGTCAAAACCCTTGATTTATGTGGCAAAAATCTAGATTTGGATTTTAATAACGCCAAGTGGAAAGTTACCGAAAAGTTGTCTCTAAGTTATATTGAGTTTTCAACTCCAATAACAATAGAATTTGCCGATTTGGAATTTAAAGGCGGGCAGCTTGATTTATCTGTTCTGCCAAGACAACTCAGAAGACTTAAGCTGTCCAACGTCCGATACGGAATTACAAGAGTTATCTGCTCAAACCCAATCTGCCTTCCAGTTCCAGAACTGGAGTTTTTGCATTTGAACATAATATATACAGACAATTTTTGTAACAGACCTGCTGGATTGAAAATGCCATGGATTTCCCATTTTAAAAATTGTGGAAACCTGACAACTGTAATGTTAAGTTATCAAAACTCTCTTCCGAAGGGTCCCCCTTGTAAACTTGATATTGGAACACTGCCTATAAATGTAGAGAAACTATATGTAAATGGAAAAATTAATGTTTTTGGTTATGCTGATAAAATTGTACTGAAGCAACTTCATGTACAATGCAGTAACCGTGATTCATTATCTTCAATTATCCGGATGTTCAGAGGAGAAGAGCTAGCTGTAGATTTGAGAAACTTTGATGCTGTTCCTTCTCTATATCAAACTGTAATTGATATTTCTAAAGTATCCTTTAAAACTATAGCAGTAGCGCTCAATCATCAGAAACAAAAACAAAAAGCGAAATATAGGTTTCTAATCAGTCCACTTTACAAATGCACAGATAAATTTTCCGAGTTTTATGTATTTGTCGACAAATTTGGAAAAGCCATTTCGAAGTCACAATTTGAAGAAATTTTTTCTTTAAAATAAGGCATGCATGACAAATTGATACAATATATTTTTCAGAGACAAATTTGTGGAAGGTAGGATTAACGATATGATTTTGTATCTTGCTGTATAATAAGTTAATGCGTAAAACTTTTTGTCAATTTTAATCATTTTTAATTTCGTTATTTCTGTTAATATACTTCAACTTATTAATTGCTAAGAATCTCATTGTTTCCCAAATTTACTTTTATTTTAAGCTGCTAGTTAGTTATTTGTACTTGTATTGAATTTCATATCTGTGCTTAAATAGTTTGGTAATTATATTATGATATTGCAATAAATTGTTTGTAAAACCGCCAACTTCAATTTTATGTATTCCATAGGTTATTTTATACAATCAGTCCTAGTCATAAATTTAATTGTGGCCAACATAGACGAATATTTTATCATTGAACTCACAAAGTGAAATTAACACAACAATGAAAATAATTAAAAATGCAATTAAAATTCTGTCAAACTTTTAAATAAGTATAACATATTAAAATAAACGAGATCCTACAGTCCACCTTGGTCTTCGTAAGTAAATAATATTACTTTAATCCGGTCAACAAGCGAAGAAAGTATAAGTACCTAAGTATCGCATCCAAACTAGTAATTTTATTTTATCATTTCCGTGTAATAGGAAGTACAGTGTGGATTATTTTTTCGATGTCTTGAAAAATGAAAATATCTGCTGGAATTCGGACCAACATATTTATGCTTGCGAATTTGACTGGATAGCAAGCTTGCAAGCAAAGTTTGAAGATAGTCCACTAAGGGGTTATGTTGGCCAGAAGGCCGAATATTATGTATTTGATAATAAAGTGGGAAATCCTATTGATAGAAAGGTATTGATACAATTATGCTAGGAAAGCTTTGCTAACTATTACATTTTGCTTGTGTTAATTGTCTGCGTGTATACCTTCCAAAGTCGCTCACATCGAAGTTGTGACAATTGAGCTTATCAGTGAAGTTTAACTTTATTTTTAGTATGTAATCTATAATAAGGCTTACACAAAAAGTACATTGCTGTAAATATATCAGTATTTAAGAATCTGAAAACCGTTAAATTAATATTTCTTTGACTTTCAAAGCCATACGGCGATAATAATTTACGTAATTTAAAGTAATTTAATTTACAATTCATGACTATGGGATTTGTTAGTTTGTTGGTGTAATCGAAAATGCATTAATTATTAGGCGATGAAAATTTCTATATAATATGTATGTTAGCGGAAAATTGACAAATTACGAAAATGAAAATGCCTAGGCAAATCGCAAAATTAGTACTGAATTTTGGTTTATGTGGTCAATTTCATAGAAGGCAAATTAACAAGCCATTGTACACCAACTGGCTTAATTCCAAATGATTCAATGTCATATATGTCTCCGTGTCCACCAAACCAAGATATCTTATTGTCCCATTTACAATTCCATGTCATGTAAATTTAACCTTGAAACACATGTATGTACCAAGGCTGTTCATGCTACCTGACTGACTGACATTTTTTGAGACATTTTTGTATCATTTATTAATATAATTATATAATTGTTATGAATGATTATTTCAACAAATTTCAAAATAAAATAATCATATGAAGTACAAATACCGAATTCAATTAAGCTAATCTAACAATTCTAATCAACTAGCAACAGCTTGTTGAATTGCAATAAAAAGTCAACCGAGCCTAAACATCAGAACTACTAACAATCAACATATAAATGAAATATATAATCGAAAATAACAAAATCGAAAAATGTTAACGTTGAGGAAATAATCTACGGACTTATTGGTAATCTGTAAAAACCATAATATGTAATCTTACTCCAGGAGAAATAAGAACGAAAGAAGGCATTGTTTCAGCTTCAGTTTATCTTTTCATCTTTGGGAAAAAAATTTTCAAATTGTGACTCGGTAATGGCTTTTCCAAATTTATTGACAAAAACGTAAAAATCAGAAAATGTCTCTGTACATTTATAAAGTGGACTGGCTTCAAACTTCAATTGACGTTCTTGTTTCTCATGATAGAGAGCTACAGCTATGCAATCAAAAGGTCGTTTCAAAATTTCCATTATAGTTTCATAGATGAAATCGGGATGATGAAAATTTCTCAAATCTACAACTAGCTCTTCACATCTGAACGTCTGGATAATTGCGTTTAATGAATTTGGGTCACTCCGTTGTACATGAAGTTTCTTCGGTGCAAAATTATCATCATAGCCGGAAAATACGATTTTTCCATACACATATAGTTTTCGTACAGTTTTAGGAAGCATTCTGATGTCAACTTCACAAGGCTGATTAGTAAACTCAAACTGAGATTCTTTGAAAGCTAATATTACAGTTGTCAGGTTTTCACAATTTTTAAAATGGGAAATCCATGGAATTGTTAATCCAGCAGATCTATTACTACGAAAATTGATTGAATCTGTTATATTCAAATGCAAAACCTCCAGTTTTGGAAGGCTGATTGGACTTGAGCAAATAACTCTTGTAGTTGCGTCCATGACGTTTGAAAGTTTAAGTCTTCTGAGGTTTTTGGGCAGAACAGACAAATCGAGTAGTGCACCTTGAAATTCCAAATTGGAAAATTGTAGTTCATTTCGTTCTGAAAACGAAATATGACTTAGAGACAGCATTACAGTTATTCTCCATTTTGCATCTTTAAAATCGAATTTTATATTATTGCCGTGCAGGTCAACTTTTTTAACAGTGTTGGGTTCCTTGAAGTGTAGAGATAAATTTTTGCGAGTTCCATCATTTTCGGCAAGATCAATGGAACGAATTAAAATGGTTTCCAGCCGATCAAAATTAATAAATTCGTTTAATGATGAAACCATTGTGTTTTCGGGTTGTTTGAAAGTAACGTCTTTTAATTGTAATCCAACTGGATTTATTCTGATATTTCTAGCAATCCAAAGGTAGCAGTTTTCCAAACTTAGATACTCTATTGACATACATCGGCCAGTAGAAATAATGTACTTCGGAACGGTTCGACTACTGATAATGCCTAGTTTAGTCAAACAAGGATCAATATACTGGCTTACGTCAAAGATATTATCAGTACACTGTAAGTATTGAAGCACAAATTCTACTTGGTCAATGGTCAATTCTTTCATGGTACTCTTACGATTTTCTAAGAATTCAGTGAAGTCACTTAATTTCCATTTATTATAAAATGACCGTGGTGCATTTCCTTTTGTATTTGTTAGTTTAACTGCAGGAAAGTCTGCTCCCATTTCCGAATTGTGAAAAACATGATTGAAGCGTAGAAGAGTATAATCGGTCACGTTGAAGGAAATGGCACACGTCTTCTTCAGAAATGGAATTGCAACTTTATTCCACTGACGACAAACTCGGCGGAATTGCTTGATCTCCTCAAAGGTCAAAAATCCCAATATACATTCAAGTATCTAGAAAAAATTTAAATAGTTACCTATGGCGAACCACTTTTAGAAACTCGACAATCGACAAATACCAAATTAGCTATTTTTAATTACCACATTACTACTGAAAACTCTTTGCAGCAATATATTTACATCAGTTTTGGATTTTTCATTTGCGACCACAGCAAGTCCCACGTCCCTCTTTTTCGGAAGAATAGCTTCCGGGTACGGTTTCATTCGATTTTGTAAAAATCTCGTCCATTTTCCAAGATCTGCATTCTAGAAGTATACCGGAAATAATTTTGTTACAATGTAGTTATACAATTCCTTGCAAATATGAAATTTCCCTACATTTCACTTCACATTTAATAAAATTATTATCACCTGTTCAGTAGACATCTTGATACAAAATTCCTCTTGCTCAAGAATGGTAACCAAAAGTGGAAATGTTTAATTGATAATAATTATTATTACGATAATTCTATATTGATAAGTTTTCACATTCAGAAAAAGGAAAAATACAATACTCGTGGCCCGAAGTTGAAAATCTTCTGCTTTCGTCCTCAAATGCAATGTTTTCCCAAAGGAGCATTCTCATAGTCACTGTTAGACTATACGGGGTATTATGAAATCTTTGAAAAAGCGATCTGATGGTGCTCTTTCGTCTCTCATTGTCGTTTCCGATGTATGATAACTCACGGGTGGCACTCGGAGGACTAACTCCCAATTTGGTCCTCCAGCCGACTGTTGACAGACATGCAAATCGAATGCGGGCGGGCGGGTGGGCCTCACTGCATGCACACACGGATGCTGGTGAGCGACCACCACTAAAGCGTGGGCCTCTGCTGCAGGCCGCTCATCAAGAAATACAATACTCGCCCTACGGGGAACACCCGCTGGGGAAGAAATTACATGTAAAGCATAAGTAGGACTAACACAAGTCAATGACTCAGTTATTAGGACCTGCCATAACATCATCCCACCCCTCGAATGTCAACTTTCTGCAAATAAACCTACAACATTGTCATGCAGCCACAGCACTCTTAGCAAAGAAGGAGCTGGGGCAGACATATGTTATTCTGATTCAAGAACCTTACATCTTCAAAGGAATCGTGAGGGGCCTGAACAGAAAAGGGAAGATACATGCTGCAGATGGTCCGATGGGACCACGGGCGTGTATTATAACTTCACCTAATATAGTTGTCTGGCCCTTAACAAAATTCTGGACAAGGGACCAGATTGCCATTAAAATAAGGGAGGGGAATAGGGACATAGTGTATGTCTCAGCGTATCTACCCTACGAAGAACTAGTACCGTCAAAGCCTCTAGAGAATCTAATTGAATTCTGCGGGAGGCAAGGCCTACCAATTGTGATTGGCAGTGATGCCAATGCACACAACGAAATCTGGGGAAGCACTGACACCAATAGTAGGGGCAGTGCCCTCCTGGAATTCATTACAACATCTAACCTAAATGTAGCTAACAGGGGTCACTCTCCCACCTTTGTGAACTCTAGACGAAAAGAAGTAATTGACCTAACAATAACTTCAGATGACATGATTGACAGTATAGTGGGCTGGAGAGTGGAACCTGAGGGAACACTGTCGGACCACAGGTACATCAGATGGGAAACCGACCTTGGAAAATGGGGTCCCATATCATACAGGAATCCAAAGAGTACAAATTGGGACCTCTTCGAAATAGAAGCCCAATAAAAGCTAGCATTGCTGACAACGAGTCAAATCATGACAGAAACAGAGTTGGATAGCAGGGTGGAAAACGTTACCGGTATACTACTGGGAGCCTTCTACAAATCCTGCCCACTCAGAACAATAACCACTAGGCATTATGTTGACTGGTGGTCAAAAGAAATCTCTTTACTAAGGAAGAAATACCGGAGCACACAAAAAAAGTATGACCGGGGTTTCAACGTGCCAAGAGAGGAGCTCAAAATAGTTCGCAACGAATTCAAGAAGGCTCTCAGAAAAGCAAAGCGCGACTCCTGGAGGAAATTCTGTGCAAGTATTTCTTCCACCAGAGAGGCGAGCAGAGCAAGCAAGATTCTACTTAAGGGCCCAAAGAAAGCTTTGGGCCCCCTAGAACTTAACAATGGGCAATTCACCCAATCAATGGATGAATCTCTACAACTGCTGCTGGACACTCATTTTCCATCGGACCCAAAAATGGGGGCAAGGAGAACAGAGTGGACGGTAGACGACTACACTATTGTAGGAAAAATCATTACAAAAGATAATATTCTAAGGGCGATCAGGACATTTGCTCCCTACAAGGCAGCTGGCGATGACGGAATCACGCCGGCTATGATGCAAGGTGTAGCAAATGAACTCAGCATGCACCTCGAACCTATATTTCAAGCAAGCTTAGAACTGGGCGTGATACCCAGTATGTGGAGGACCACGAAGGTGGTATTCCTACCTAAGCCAGGCAAACCAAGCTATCAAAAACCAAACGCGTGGAGGCCTATCTCTTTGACTTCCTTTCTACTTAAACTTCTTGAAAGGCTAGTAGATTGGGAGATGAGATCAGGGCCTCTGATGGAGAAAATGATTGAATATGGTCAATATGCGTACATTAAGGGGGTCTCTACTGAGGCGGCACTGCATCAGCTAGTTGCTCGGATAGAGATGGCACTTAAGGCAAAAGAACTAGCACTAGGAACCTTCCTGGACATAGAAGGGGCCTTTAGCCACGCAACATTCACAGCTATGACGGAAGCTATGTGCAGAGAGGGGATCGATGCATTGTTAGTCCGATGGACCGCACGCATGTTGATGGACCGAACAGCACTAGCAGAGGTTTGATAACTCACGACAACAACGGGCGGTGGAAAGAGGGTGTCCACAGGGGGGAGTCCTCTCCCCTCTACTGTGGAACCTCGTAATACTTGAACTGCTGGAAGAGCGACAGCTGTCAATCAACCCTGAGAAGATTGAAGTCATACTTTTTACCACAAACCCAACCACTAAAGTCAAACCACTAATTCTGGAAGGCAACATCATACCTTTCAAAAATGAGGTAAGATATCTGGGCGTTATATTGGACAGGAAACTGACATGGAAAGCCCACTGCGACCTAAAATCAAAACAAGCACTATCAAAGCTATATCAATGCCGACAGGCTCTTGGGAAGTCCTATGGACTATCACCTAAGACGACCAGTTGGCTGTACACTGCGGTTGTGAGGCCTGCACTCACCTACTGCAGCGTGGTCTGTATCACTGCAACAGAAAACGAACAACGAATGAAAACACTGAGGGCAGTTCAACGCATGGCACTGTTGATGATAACGGGAGCAATGCGGAGTACACCCACAGCAGCGCTGGAGTGCATAACGGGCATTCCTCCACTAGAGATCTTCCTCAAAGAATCCGCGATAGCAACATCTGCCAGGTTACGCGACACTGGAAAGTGGCTTCACTGGCACGGACGAGGACGTGGTAGCAGACTAAATCATGTGGACTTAGTTAACAATCTGTGGGACGATATACCAGGGCTACTACTGCCCTGGGAACGAATACCACAATTTAAGCTCTCGGGTATTAATCTCGAAACTTGGTGTGGCACCAAGGAAACATTTACAGAAAAACATAGGATTCTGGAACCGTCTGAGAAGCGGCTAGTATGCTACACAGATGGGTCCAGGATCAATGAACTTACGGGAGCAGCAGCACTTCCCAGAAGGCGAGCTCGATATCGCAACTTCTTTAGGAAGGCATGCTACTGTTTTTCAATCAGAGATCTATGCCATCATAATGGCAGTGAACGCATTAACAGAAAGAGGATGGGATGAAGATACCATCATCTATAGTGATTCAATGAGCGCTATCAAAGCTCTAGCAGGGGATTCTACGGAGTCCGCGCTGGTGGCTGAGTGCTCTCAGATGATAGCAAAAGCATCAAGTAAAATAATGATACACTGGGTGCCCAGTCACATTGGAATACCCGGTAATGAACATGTTGATCAACGAGCGAAGGAGGCAGCCGGGGCGATCCCATGTGGACCTCAACCCTTCCTCCCTATCTCATCGAGAAGCTGTAAAACTATGATAGGGAGCTGGGCTTTGGACCAGCACACCAAAGCGTGGAGAAACCGGGAATACTGTAGGCAGTCAAAAATTTTTCTGCCCACTCCTAAGAGAGGGATCAGTAAATACTGCCGCAACCTAAACAAATCTTCTTTGAAGAAGTTCACACATATGATAACAGGGCATTGTTACCTAGCAAAACACATCTCAAACATCACGAAACAGGGTTCTCCCCTCTGCCGCTTTTGTGGTTTGGAGGACGAGACACCTGCACATTTGGTGGGCCAATGCCCACATTATGCGATGGATAGGAATGTACATTTGGGTTACTGCGTAATACCGACTACCAACCTCTTTAAGATACCCTTTTCTTCGATGCTAAGGTTCTACACCGATGCTAGTCGAGAAGCTGGTTAACCCTACAGTAACCTGTACCGAGGAGTTGGCAATGAGCCCGATTATGTGGCCTGAGCCCTGGACACTTTCTTATCATAGAATGTTGTTCACCTCTTATAACAGATGATAACTCTCGTTACTATACAATGAAAAGGAATGCAGATATAAATTGTAAGCAAACCAGTTCACAGAGCCACAGTTTCGTTTATTAATTCAAATTAAGATATAAAATTGTAAAACAATAAAAATTAAGCATGTATTACACTATTTTCACCTCGTTGGTACAATACGGTAAAAACGAATTATACAAAGAATACTTTTTTTAAACCGTTACAAATAATGCTTTGTGAGGGAGAAAATTTACATCCGCCTGACTATGAAACTTCTAGAAATGGTTTTTCTTAACTGTCAAAAATTTCTTCAAACTTTGACTGTGGAATGGCTGTTCCAAACCCGTTTGCAAAAATGTAAAAGCTAGATAGTTCATTTGTAATTCGAGAAGGACTATGGTTTGAAGTACAGAATCAGAGTTGGGAGGATATCTCAAGTCTACATCTAGTTGTTTTGCTTTGATTCTCCAGAGAGTTGTATGTAGGGAATGCGGTCTGGTCCACTTTACATGAAGCTGTTTCAACAGAAAACTCTCAGCATCGCCGATAAACTCAATATTGCCGCATATATACAGTTTTCAAAAACTTTTAGGAATTATTATTTAGAGTACAGTCCGCCTTAAAATGTTGGCATTATAGTTGTCAGTTTTTGACAAATGTTGAAATAGAAACGAAATTAAGTTCACATAGCAGTTATATGGATTTGCTACAACATGCAATATTTCCAATTCTGGAAGGCTGTTCGGCTGCGAGCACAAAACAGTTGTACCTCCGTCTGCTAATTTTGGTTTTTTGAGGTTTTTTGGCAAATCATCCAATAAAATTGTTCCACCACTGATTAGAAAATTAGAGATTTTCATTTCATTTGGCTCCAAAAATTCTACATCGGTAAGAGAGAAATTTTTTGTGATTTTCCATTTTGCGCATTTAAAATCTAAATTTAGAACATCATCACCTTTCAGGTGAATTTTTTTTACTGAAACACAATCTCTGAGTAGGAATGAAATATTACTTCCTGTGTTTTTTTAGGTATGTGTAGTTTTTACAGAAGGTAGATTATAAATTGGCATACATTGGAAAAAGCGGTGCAGAACATGGGTTAGTGGATTGTTTTGCTCGATTAATTCGTTTTCCACAGAAGGATAGTGATTTATCTTTCGACTCAAACCAATCGATTTTGGCTTTGCTTGCCGCTGTCGAATATAAGAAATGAATTTCCATTAATGATAGTAATAATATATTACTTTCAAAAATAATTTTAGTGCTTAAAAATACATTTCCTGTGTTTAAGAAATAATCATTTAGATTATTTGAAGGAATATTATATAGGATGAATAGTTTTACTAATTTACTTTTATTACTTTTCCTCAATAACATGGTTGAAAAAATATTGATGATTTATTATGATTCCCTTTATGGAGTTAATTTTGGTATTGATTAAACATTGGGTAAAGTAAAACAAAAATATTTCTTCTTCCATATGGACAAATTAGTTAGTGTATGTATTAACCGTTGTTTACGCTGTGTTCAAAGTACTTACTACACCCTCTCTGAAGCGTATTGCTCAAGCCTTCACAGATCCACGGCCCCTTCGAGAAGTGCAGCATTGACATCGTTGGTCCCTTGCTTCCACCACTGTTATTATCAAGAGCTCGTGTAATTATGCATTCAGTCCATTCATGTTTTTATTTTATATATCTTAAAATGTATTACCTAAAGTACTTTTTGTGTTACTTAATATAATGTAATAAATGTTTCACAGGAACTCGAGTTTTTTCCGGAAAATAGGAAGAAATTTATAGAAAATGTGGTAATATGTATTTTTGAATTATTTCTGTTATATGAGTATTTGTTTTTGTTAAAAATGTATGGGTAATACTAATAGTTGACACATTTTCTAATTTCATATCAGATACACGGACATAACATTGTGGAATTTGCTCTAGTTGTAATTTAAAATGTGCAATCTATTTTGTGAAATGTGTTTGAGATTATGAAGAAATTTCTGATCTCCGTGATATTATACATTTTTCCCTAATTTCTAATATTATATCATGGTCTACTATTACGGTCTAGATCTAGTTTTAAGTAGTTTTAAGTTTTATTTTACTAAGAAGAATTGCAAATGTGAAAAATGAGTAATTTTGTTATAGTGATCTAAAGTTAGTTTTCTATATTTTATTAAGTTATTAAGGCATGGAGATTTTCTAAATGTTGAAATGAAAAATCATTCGTTATTTCCCATTTTCCCATTATTATGTGAAAATGAAAAGATATTAATAATACCAGTTAACTACATCACTGATAAATGTGTTAAAATAATAGAAGAGTAAAAAATTAATTTTGCTGAATGAAGTTCTGATTGTTCAAATAATCTCACAATTACAATATTTATTTCATTATAAGGTACTATTGTTTTTGTTGGGTTCAATTTTGGGCTATTAGGAGGAAATTTTATAAAATAGCATGCTAATTTCATCTTAGAAAATCTTCATTATCTGCAAAGTTGATAAGAGTGTTAACAAAAAAACAAGTACCGCCTGGTAAGTTTTGCAATATCGAGCTTTTTATAAAAAGGTAAATTTCGAATGAAACTGCAAACCTTGAAAGGAAGCTAATTTTATCTGATTGGCGTTGTAATTGAATTGTGTATTTACTAACGCAACTTTTTTCTTACTAAAAAGGTTTCCGCTAATCATACTAATTGCTTAAATAAATATTATGTCCTTTTCCTACAAAACTGGACATTCAAATTGCGACAAATCGTACTTCAATCGGGCCGCCAAAATATGTTATATGTTACGAAATTATTTTAATTAATTTTATTTTTAAATTTTTCCCAATGCATTCCAGCTTCAGCCGTTTGAAATTTAAAAGCTTAAAGAAAAGTAGGACTAAATGATTCAGAATTTATAACACCTCCATGGTGCAATAAGTGTCTCGATGTTGTAATAAAGTTGTAGGAAAATTTTCCAGATAGAACTTTGATTTAGCTCCAAAGTTGGATAAAGACGGACTTAATTAGTTTGTGTACCTGCTTTTACTAAAAGGTTATTTTTGTAAGCTTATTTCACTTGGATAACTTTTAGAATGGGTAGACAGGAATCGACCAGAGGATATTGTTGCTTTAAGTGCTTTTAAGCTCTTTTTCATTATAGTGTTACAGTTACTTATAGTAACTACTATAGTATAAATTATAATAGTTACTAATGATACCAATGACTTCTGAGTCTTCCAATGCTGTAGATTGACTTGAACTCCACGTACAACAAATCGAGTCCGCGATACCAGTATCCATCTCATTGAACGGAATAAATCCGTAATGGGCTTGTGCCACCTTATGCAACGTATTCATCAGGATGTACTGCCATATACTACTGCGTATATTTTAGTGTGTCATGCCATCAATATGTCTTACGATATGCAATATGTCTTACTTTTGACAGTCGACATTTCTGGACACTTGAATTTTATTGATGACCTAAAGTGCTGAAACTCCGAGTGTGATTCGTATTTCACTCTTGTGTTAAAACTCTTCCAACCATTCTTGTAGAAGACTTAAATTTAGAATATACCATATTTACTTTACGTATGCCATATATGTACTATATAATAATTACCGTATTGAAACAAAATTTACTGAGACCAGCCGTTTCCTTTACACGTAAATTCAACTTTTAAATGGATCAATGAGATACACCTTGTAATTCATCCCGACGCCTGTTTTCGAAAGCTGAAAGTTAGTAAAAAAATCCCATTTACATCTAGGGGGGTCTCCGTTATCCTTACTTAATAGCCAAGGTAGTCAATCTTTAATAAACGTAGTAAACCTTTAATAAAGGTAGTAAACCTTTAATTCTAATAAGAAACCTTATTAGAATCGAAATCCCCGTAGTAATAATAGGCATTAGGTAAAAATGAATAATATAATTTATTCAAGTTTACCAAATGACAAAACACCTTAATCTCAAAAACTTACCAGTCATTTCAGCAATGACGTCCAATCCAAGGAAAGAGGTTCCAATCTTTTTCAGTCAATCAGAGACAAGACGAAATGACCTTACATGCACAATTTGTCGCTACAGCTACTATAATTCGACTATGCAACCGTTGACTCCTTTGCTTGCACAAGTCTGTAGTTGTAATGAAATGAATGTAAAAAATTGCGGACGTACTACTACTTCATAGCATTGTCTGTCTCTCTGCAACTTTTTTGAATAGAGGCTTCTTAGAATAAGTTGAAGTATTTTCGAATAATTTGAAAGTTTTAAGCATAATTTGAAACTACTTAGAATAAAATGAAACTGTTAACAAATTTTTAAGATAAAAGTACTAATAAAATTTGTTTTCACTTACAGAGGTTCCGTGTGGAAAGTCATTCTCATTCTCTGCAGCTGTTCTTGCCACGGTTCGGGTTCAGAACCCAGTTCAGGTACGAGTTCAAGTTTACAAATTGGTGCTGGTGGCTTTATAGACGAGTTACTGTCTCATCTAACAGGGCTGCCCACCCAAAAATCAATTTGTCCAGACGTCATGCTCGAGTTATCTTCAGGAACTATACTTAGGCTGAATCGAATTGAGTTGAGGTAACCTTATTCCTAATTTTATGCTTTCAAAATTAATGTTGGTACTTATATTTCTGAATTTTGATTTAGGACCCTAAAACAGAGACTTGATGGGAGATACATCCTTCCGAAGCCGAGTTGTTCTGAGCCAAAGCCTAGTTGTTCACGTGACCTCATAAACATGAGCAGAACTTACTCTAGGTATACTTTTGTTAATAAATATAATATAAATACATATAATATAACTTAAATTAAAGCTTTCATAATGCTAGCGCTATTTATCTATTTACTTAATTGCTTTTGATATTTAGTCAATTAGCGTACACAAATGAAATATGTATCCTTTTCATACCTAGGTCATTCAAAAGTGTGGAGAAGCAATGTTTTATTTGATTGATTTGTAGATTGCTTTTATTAACGTGACTACACATTAACCGTTACATAACAACAAAGTTAACACCATGCGTCCTCCACCCTTAGCCTTCGAAGCCGCAGACGGCTTCGAGGGTTGGTGGGCCATATTATCTGCATATACGAACCATCGCTTAGTTGAGCAGAGTGATGTCACAGGTTATATGACTCCTTATGTCTCCTTGTAAGAAAAGGAGAGGACTCCATTTTTTAATTAAGTTGAACTGAAACTAGTAACAGAAATATCGTAATGGATCACTTCTGCGTTAGCATTATGTTTCATGAAGTCCTTATGCGTATCGAGCTTGCATGCGTAAGCGTAACGTGACTTCCCCTTCCATTGTTATCTCGTTTTTTGCAATAGTAATGATTTATTCTGAATAAGTAAATTGCTAATCAGAATCAGTTAAGCAATGATGAGAAGTTTTGCATTTGAAAAACACCTTGAGCAAAATTATAATCATCACTTTGTTGATTAACCTATTCTAAAAATAAAAAATAGGAACTATTTTATTCTTTTTAATTTTGATAAAACAATCCATATCATCATAAGGATAACACCTTTTTGAGTTATATTTTGCATATTTGTGGTAGTAAATATTTGAGAAGTTTCAATTTTCCTCCATTCAATAATTGCTTCACCAAATTCGAAAGAGTTTCATTAAGAATACCAATACCCTGACTCGATACTCGAGTCCACGATTTTCCAAGTCAGGCCGCGATTTTCCTAGTCAGTCCTCGAGTTGTCCAGTCAGTCCTCGAGTTGTCCAGTCAGTCCTCGAGTTGTCCAGTCAGTCCTCGAGTTGTCCAGTCAGTCCTCGAGTTGTCCAGTCAGTCCTCGAGTTGTCCAGTCAGTCCTCGAGTTGTCCAGTCAGTCCTCGAGTGTACTGGATTTTGAAACCCAACTATTTTATTGGCTTAGGCGTAACATCTTTACAACCCACTCCCCTGAAACTCCACTCCACAATCAACAGTAGAAATTCATCGAACAAGACGATTAATGGAGGCGGCATAAGAGTAGCGCCGACAAATTGTTGAATGGGTAAGCAAAAGTATTTTGTAAATAAATATTTTGTAAATAAATATTTTGTAAATGTATGTAGTATTTAATTTTGCTTTCAGAGTGTATTCCACGAGTGTAGAAGTTTACAGCCGAACCGGAAAAGTTCCTAACAATGTATTTTTTCGCAGCCCTGCAGTGCGAGAACGCAAAATGAATAAAGAATGCTTGGGCGATTGATTTTTTAAAGGTTGTTTAGGTAGTAATTCAATCAAGTCCCATGAACTGGATTTATTGTTTTGAAATATTCAAATGCTTATTAATCTTTAGAATTTAAAAGCTTTTTTTCGCCATATACTTTTCAACAATGCTATTTGACTTGCAAAGCATTTTTTACATAACGTTTTTTGACCTTGTTGAATTATTTGGTGCTTCGGAAAAGCTGCAAATTATTTACAATTGGCTAACGTGAAGCATCAAAATTATTATTTAGAGATGTCGCTGGCAAAGTAGGGTCTTTTTGCCGCGAATTCAAAACTTTTTTCGCTTTTTAAAACTTTTCTTTTCTACAAAAAGTAATGCTATGATGTGAAATTTCCAGTATTGTTACAAATACTGTGTATAGAAATCCTTACCATGATTATCGTTCTGATTAGCTTCTTCTTTTTTTAAACCTATAACAATATGTAGCAATACAACAATCTGAAGAACCATACTTTAATGGCAATTGACTTGAATTGAAGTGTTATAAACTACAGAAAAATCTGACATTGCGATGTTTTTGTTGCCAGTCCTGTAATATACCAGTCCGTCTTTACTTTCTAGGCACGCATTTCACTGTTCCGAAGATAATAATACGTACAACCATTATGTATGCGCGATTTACAGTTTCTGAGAGAATTATAAAAACATTTGGGATGATACTCCTTCATTAAATTTTGCAAAGGAATCCCTGTACTCATAACACATCCATTTTTAGTTACTAAACTACGACACCTAATTCTACATAAATTTGATTCACCAACGTTAATTCATGTGGTTAAAGTACCGTACTTAAAAATGCAAACAAGTAAAAAAAACGTTATTCTAGACCGTTATACTTGAATAATATTCACTGTGTGTTTGGATTATACGAACATCAATATTTTTGCTTAGAGAGAAAGGGGAAGTGGAGTTTTGGCTTACAGTCCACCTGCATCCACCCACTGCGGAACAGGAGGGCCGACCCCCGAGCCGACTCCCTAGTCTAAGTAGGTAAATAGGTGAATGTACTCCAAAACTACCACTTCCATGTTTATTCCAGACTCTCGATGAGTAGGTCATCCACTTGGGGAGCTGCATCTACTGTTTATTAGTAAACAGTAAGTGGAGCTCCGAAAGTAAATGCCTTGATGTCTGAAATGATACTGATATGTTAGGAAATAAAGTGAGACGGCTACGTTCAACACATTAGCATTCAATGGTTTATTTACAAGTGTTCAGTATTGTTATTATAATTACAGTTTGTCGATTATATCTCTATATAAATCTAATAATTCTTCAATTCCTTCACAGTTCCATCAAACCAATAGTTAAGCAAAGCATCCAACAACGCAGGTGTTTCCTGAATTTTAAAGTTGATGTAGCTTTCTTTGCCTTTGTAGTTTCCTTTCATATGGATGAATACACTACCGTCAGCGTGAGCGCGATAGTACATTGACAGCTCACTCTCCATTCTGAAATGACGGTGTAATTCTGCAATACAATGAACTTAACGCCATTTTTTGAATACTCTCTCTATTGAATCTTTCTCTCGCTTATTATACTGCCAGTACTGTAACAGTTTTTTCACAACTATAGGAATGTCCTTATTCTCTAACCTGAATGATAAATCCTTGCCCATAGCTGTTTTTCGTTGTAGTTGGAGGCTTTGCCCCTCGTACTCCACTTTTAGACTTGTTGATGCTTGGTCCATAGTTATGCAAATACTAAGTCATTGTCCTGTGAGTGTGTTATACTATATGATGCAATAACGCGAGAATATTTCGTCATGTTTTTATGAATACTTTAAGATTAACATTTTATCAATTATTTATTTACTTGAACTACAATTTACTACAATATTTTTCCAATGTTTGTTGAAATTATTTCTATATATTTACTACAATATTATTTGATTTCTACACATTTACTACAAAATTATTTGATTTCTACACATTTATTTCAATATTATTTGATTTCTACACATTTACTACAATATTATTTGAAGTTAATTCTACACATTTACTACAATATTAATTGATTTCTACACATTTACTACAATTTCTTTTCACGGAATAGTAGCAGAATGGTAAGATTAGACGAGATAAATAATCTCAATCATTCACATAAATCAATATTTTGTAACAGCATTTAGTAACACGAGCGTTACAATCATTGAGTGTCGCGTCTCAGTCTCACATTTGACGGCAACGTACAGTACAGCACAAGTACCCTTAGTTTTGTAGTCATTTAGTCTCATCACCATTCTCTATCATTGGCAACCTACACTACAACAAGAGTATCCTTTTGATAGCTAGCTAGTGTGAGTTTTCTGGAACACTAACCTAGCCTAATAAATAAATGAATGTTCTGATGATTTTTATGACAATAAGTGACAACGTAGTGACAACATTGATTTAGTAATAGCGGAACACAACTTACACAACCTTCAAGGCTGACTGAAAATTGAAAATACAATTTGCAGCAACAGCCAAAGCTATTTTACTTTTTATGATGCATTTCTGGAGTTATCCTTTAGTGCTTGTGGCATCTGAAAAAAGAATTATTTATAAGTAAGTTTGATATGTTAAAAGGAAATCACCTACAATTATTTTCATAATATTGGAACTCCGTTTAAAATTTTCCTTTGAATAACATGAGACTAGCCGCGGAAAGTCTCCGTAGCCACCGGGATTCATTTCCCACAGGACTTTTTCATTTCCTAGAAAATTCCCGGTTTTCCCACATTTCCTGCTTTTCCCAGGTATCCAACAAAATTGTGTGGGAAATGGTAAATCAAGAAACCTTGCTCTCTACTAAATATAGTCAGCTGATCTAATCTCTAGTCATGCTGCTAGTGTGCAGATGTTAGGCATATCAGTTAAGTTATCACAAGAAAGAATCACCTGACTACATTTCACTGCAAATTCAATTAAATTAATACAATGTATACAGTTTAAAAAGTCTGTAGATACCGGTCGTGAAAATAAACTGATTCTTGGTCAATTAAAAACAAATAGTCTTACAAAGTTGCTAATATTCCAGTTGAGTTCCAGGAGCAGAATTATTTCTAATTCAAGTACATTTATTTCCTTCAAAATGTTTTTCTTGTTTAATTGTAACTATTTAAATTGTGTATTTAAAATATTTAAATGTGTCTAATTCCTATGTTCTTTTTTTTATTTTAATTGCAAGGATTTAATCAGTGAGTAGTAAATAGTCTATTGATATATTTACTACACGAACTGCATAACTTCATGCTCAAAAAGCAATCCAACTAATTGTTGCATACATAAAAATAACGTCGAAACACAATGTAATAATCCAGTTACAACTGCTTTCCTGTCACATTCTTTGTTTTTCCCCACATCCCCTTTACCTTACACCAAAATTAAGTACAGTCTGAATCTGACTCAATAACTTCTATTCAACACTTAAATCATTGATAAATACTAGTAAATGTAGGTTACAAAACGTACTCAAAAAATTACAATTATCATTTTCCGAATAAGTAGCTGCTTGCTGGCATATGACACATTAAGACTATAATAACGAAACCCACAATAAATGTTATATTGCAACAAAATACTGTTTACTACATCAATTGAAAAACTAATGTCAATAATTGCATTGACCAAACTGAAATATTAATTGCAATTTTTGGTATGTGTGTAAATATGATGTAACTGTCTGTCTCACCCTTATCTGTCTCATTATAACCTACTACTAGGTTTCACATAGGAATTATCATATAAGAAATAAGTTATACAATGATTGAAAAATCTATAGTAGAAATTATAAATTTCCAGTGTTTACATAGGCATTACTTGTTTGTATAATATTTAAATACCAATTATGTATATCCTATTGAAACAGTTCTTCTGAAATTAATTCGAGTTTCTCGAAATTTAATAAATTAGTATTATAAGTTATAAACAATTTATACTCACCTGTTCATCGTAGTATAATTGTAATTGTCGAACGGAGATGGATTGAAAGCGGAGTATGAAATCTGAAAAGAATTAATTAATTAATCAATTAATTTGCAATTTAAATAAAATATTAAATATTATATCTATTAAAAATATTTAATTAAAATAGTTAAATTAATTACCAAACCAAAATAAAAAACACACACACATACACTTGAACTGAGGGGACCAATATGGCGAAGGGCTGCGGGAAGTTTAAGTACTCTGAAGGGTACTTTTACTTTCCCTTATACTTGCTTAAGGATCTCCTATCTCCTATAAGATCCTTAAACAAGAATTTTAATTTAAACGTATTTTTATTTGTGATTTAATTATTTAAAAAAATTTTTATTTAGATGGAATGCAAAGCAGCTCTCACCTGTGCAGAATGCATTTCTTGGATGTGCCTTTGGGAAGGCTCAATTTGCGAGGAGAGAGGATATCTTCCTCTAGAGGATTGTGAGGTCACCTCGTCTACCTCATCCTTCTCCTCCTCCTCGTCCACCTCATCCTTCTCCTCCTCCACGTCCACCTCATCTACCTCAACCTCCTCTCTATCCACCTCAACCGTAGAGGCCTGGGCTGGCCGTTTGGCTAAAGGCGAGGAAGCCAGCATCGCCCTTGGTGCTGTTGCTGGAGGAGCAGCCGTAGCCTGGCTTTCTTACAAAGCCTTTAGGTTTTTTCGAGCCTGGAGACTCCGAAAAACCATCAACCGGGGGGTTCGTGACCCTGAGGACAGGGTAGATTTGGATCTGTCGTTCTCCAACCCTACCTACAATCCCCAGCAAGGGGAAAGCAACCCCGGGACATCCGCCGAGGGTCAGAAGAACCTCCCCAACCCCTACATCCGTCTGGAGAAGCTGGATTAGCCCGGGAACGTTTGAAACAAATTTGTAAGCCAAAAATCCACCTTCCCTTCTCTCTTTGCTTAAACCTCTAAAATGATATGGGAATCATATCTTCTAATAATCTGCATCTTCAATTAATGTGTTCATTTCAGTTAATTACATGCGGGATGCACCGCTGCTGTACACCGTGAAGTTATATGACAATGGTGGCGAACCTTCGATTAGTAATTGTATCCTAAATAAGGATTTATTAAATATAGAAGTAAAATTCTAAAAATAACTTAAAGAAGCAGAAGTTAAGATGGAACGAATTCACTTATTTAAAGCGAATGTGGCGTTCACTCTTACTTCCTCGCGATTAGTAGTAGTTTCTGTGATAGTAACTTGAGTGCCTTTCAATTCTATTTGAGACATAGAAACGGATACGGGTCCAGCACTTTTACTCTAATGTCACGATTAGATTCGATGAGATGAAGTAATCAAAAGTGCAAAATTCGGTATACAAATAAAACTTCACATTTGTTTTTGCTATTTTTTTATTTAACTTATTAATTAAAATTTTGTAATTCAAATGGACAGGAAACTTTATTCAGTAAGATTTTATTTTTTGAACGCAAAGTAAAAAACCAGTTCACATTGCATTTACATTGCAGTTCACATTGCATTTACATTTCCTTTGCATTACAATTCACACATAACTGATAGATGCTTGTATTTCGCAACTAGCAGTATTAGATATGCAAACCATCAATTGCATTTATTGCAGTATCCTTTACCAATTTACATTAGTATGATTACAAACATGGTACATTACTAGCAATCTATTATTAAGTCTTATATCTTCCTACGAGAAATATCTTCTGATGTAAGACAACTTATCACATCATGCACCTAGTAAAACGTAATTAGAAACAAAATCGGTATTGTAGTAGTTTATTTATTATTATTTTCCTTTTGCCTCAATATTTAATACAATTTTTTAGTACATTTGGAGATATAGAATGTATAAAAACATTAACAATTTGTATTGAAAATTGAGACAAGGGTATAATATCAGTTTAGGTAATACCTGGGGTGAGGATTCCATTGCCAGGATTTAGGTGAGATTGCTTACACAGGTGCGTTTTTGTATTGTGGTATTGTAATGTAGCATCAGTATGGTACTGTGTAGTCCTAAAAACACTATATGTTATACTTTGGTGGCTTTTTTGCCGGCTGACTGTTTTCTCAAAATTCTTTAAAATATTATCTACTCACATTTGAAATACCATCCAAGGATATTCCGATATCCTACACCATGCCTGTACTCCACCCACAGCGTATGGTTTGTTTGGGAATGTCTCGACTGCAGCGGGACTCGTAGTAAGTTGTCGCATCCTAATTGCATCTTATTTTCCCGACTGGAGATGCCTTTCTGTGTAATGCTTCGCTTGCTTTATTTGGTAAACACCAAATGTTATGCTTTGCACGTCATTTTCGGTCAATATTGGGAAAGCTGACAAATCTGTAGCAAAAATGCTTCTCTAAGTAGTGGAATTCAGCAAACGCAAATCTTCCAGTTTACGAAAAAGTAGGTTTGGCATACTTTTCCTGTTAAGCATATTTGTTGCCATTTCTAAGTCTTCTGGTTTATTCACAACAGAAAAGGTTCTCCAAAAGCATTTAGAATGGCAGTACCCAGTTCCAGGAACTGCTTCATTGATGACACATACTTCAGGTCCACTATCATGTTGAAAAACTGAAATTTGTTTTTTAGACGGCCATTTACTGCTTCAGCAACCCACCGAATTTTCGTGACTAAACGGGACTCGTTAGCTTCAACGTAATTGTGCTGCTTTTGACTCAGTCCTAAAAAATGCGGCATTTTGGGTTCAAATCCAAGATTTGACAACACATTGACATCCCTGAAATCTTGGTCCGAAATAAGGAAATCGGCTTGCTGAAAAAGCGTGAGAAATCCATCTGTATTATCTTGGGTCATGCTAGCAAAAATGTAGGCGTCATTGTTATCACTGTCCGCAAAGAAGCAGGATTCCAACGCTAGAATCCTACCGCTGGGTGAGACGCTTTTAGTAAATTGCGATGTTTGTGCAAACTGTATGTTGTCTTCTGATTAACGTGTCTAGCTGGCTTTTGAAGATAGATGTACGTTCCATCTGAAGTCACTATAGCATTTGTTAAGCAGAATCAGTTAAGCAATGATGAGAAGTTTTTGCATTTGAAATGCTTAAAAACACCTTGAGCAAAATGTTAACCAACAAAATCATTATTTTGTTGATTAACCTATTTTAAAAATGACATATAGGAAGTATTTTTATCTTTTTAATTTTGTTCAAAGAATCTATATCATCATAAGGATAACACCTTTTTGAGTAGTTGCATATTTTGCATAGTTGTGGTAGTAAATATTTGAGTAGTTTTAATTCTCCTCCATCCAATAATTGATTCACCAAATTCGGAAAGGGTTTCATTAAGAATCATGTCGAGTCTAAAAAAGTAAAGTCTTCACAGAAAATTAGGGTGGAATAAGTTAAGACTGCAAACAGTAAACTCACAAGTTCAAAATAGACTGCAATTAAGGTCAAGAGCAGCGATGGAGAACATCCTTCTCTTCTGACCTTATAGTAGAAAAGGTTTGTTTCCTGTCATATAGAAGTACACAATATTGGGATAATAAAAACCAAGGCTATCACTAACGCATTTGTTTATCTTAATTATATTATTATATCTATTGAGATCTTCCAATATACGTATACTTAGGTCAGTTTTGGTTGCATTGATTGATTGATTTTATTAACGTGACCACACATTAACCGTTACAACAACAAAGTTAACTTCCATACATAGTCTAATAATAAGAGAATGATATCGAACCATTGTAAAAACGGATATGAAATAGTAAAGAACTAAAACTTCGTTCGCCATTTGTTTGATTTAATCTGAATTTATTCATAAAAGTTTAAATTTATTTTAGAAAGTCTTAATTTATTCGTAAAAGTTTAAATTTATTTTGGAAAGTCTGAATTTATTCATAAAAGTTTAAATTTATTTTAGAAAGTCTGAGTTTATTCAAAATAGATTTAATTTTTTCAAAAATGTTTTAATTCTTTCCAAAAGTTTAATTAATTCAAAATAATTTTAATTTATTCTACAAGTTCTACTTTATTCAAAAAAGATTTAATTTTTTCAAAAATGTTTTAATTTATCCCAAAAGTTTTAATTTATTCAAAACAGTACAATTTATTAAAATAATTTTCACGATTTATCTTATTTACAGACAGATAAATACATCTACAGACAAACACGTAGACAGACAGATGGTCTGACCGAATTCCAGGTAGTTAAGGAAAATGGGTAAGTTTTCTATTTTCTTTATATTTTTTTTATTAAACTATTTTCTTGGATGCCCTTTGCCGCTGGACGGGCTGCCAACGGCAGCTACCCCAAAAGGTAGAGGAGTTTTCTCGAGAGGGAGATCCGTGTCCTCCATCGACTGCTGTTCCAACAGCTAATCCGACACTGGCTGCGGGAGAGTGGATTTCTTCCACTGCGTCTGGTTTGGAAACAGGTTTTTAAATTATTAATTTTTTATGTTACTTGATTAAAATTATTTATTAGCTATTTATAATTAATTTAGCATTCTTTTTATTAGCCCTTGCAGTAGCATCATTTGGTGTGGGGCTGGAGCTGGGAGTGGCCGCTGTTGCCATCAGAGGAGTGGTGGCTTGGTGGATCCAGCGTCGTCGTCGCCGTCAAGCCAACGCTGGAGCTGGAGCTCTTATGATGGTGAAGTAGGAGGTGAAGCTGCTGCTGCTGTTGAAGATCTGCTTGGCGGGATGGGTCCTCCACTTCCGCGCCCAATGCCTCCGCTCATACCCCGGCCGAATCCTCCTGCTCCTCCACCACCAGCAGTTCGTGGGGGCGTACTTCGTTGCGCAACAGGAAGCAGGTGGACTCAATTGCCAGAAGAAGGGATGGAGGAAGTTCCTCTGGTGGATATATCTCTGCGACGGGGTCGTGGACGCGGAAGTCCTGCTGTTATAAACAGGAGCCCGTACTTGTTGAGGGGTTTGCTTGACCGGCTCTGCCGGCAAGTATAGGAGAGATTACTCCATGTATTTATTTATTTTTACAGAATTGTTTTTATTTATATACGATATTCATATTACATGTATTTTTATATTTTTATATAAAGAAAAACCGCAATAAACCAAATAATCAGATGAAATTATTGTTAAATTGAATTAAATCGACATTTTGTTTGGACCCTGTCAATACCTGGGACATCATGTTCAAAGAATAATAAACCATTATTTGAAGAAACGACTGAAGTCACATATTCGTCAGCTGCGTCATCCTGGTCAAAACTGTCTTGTCCTTATATTCTTCTATTGGTGGTTTTACAGCGCTCTTCGTAACCCCGTACTGCTATTAATATTTCTTGTGCGACGTTTTCAATAAGCTAATTGTTATTGACAACTTATAGTACAAATGTTCAGCTTGGGATACCACCTTTTTGGGAATAAATCTCAATTGTGTTCCTCTAAAATTTGCTATGTCAGTGTTATTTCGATCACAAGATTAACCTTTATTGCTTTTTCGGCCATAGCCAGCAGGAAACATCCACCATCTTTGGCACCAGAGTATAGGCAAATTTCTGTTTTCTCATGCCAGCAAATAAAGAACCTGTGGTTCTCTAAGAACTTAGGAATTACAAGATAAGTAGCAGTCGCATACATAGGTTCCATTGATTCTGTGTTTGTTTGGACGATTTTGATTTTGGACGATGCCACTTCCATCAGCTTTTCACTATCCACTTACTTTCGAATAGTTGGAGCTATTTCTCCTAATTGTTAAATTACACTTATGATGATTGATAATTTATCTGTATGAACTTAGGAGCAAAATTAGAGAAAGTATTTTGAGTTTCAGGAACAAAACTTTCATCTACTTTAGTGAAAAACATAGGTGTATTAATAAATCTTAATACATCAATTTTTTAACTAACAAAAATAAATCCTACAAGAAAGTTTCTATGCAACCTTTTTCTCTCTTTCAACAATCAAATGTATTGTTAAAATCAACAACTGCAAAAGCATAACTAGTAGGTATGTGGTCTTTTTACTACCGTGTCCAACACTTGTATTTTGATTTGCAGCTTCGATTCCCTTCTTTTGTGTTAAACTTTCTAAATCAGCGTAACAGGTAAAATGTTAGAGGAATTCTAAAACTTCTCTGCTGACGTGTATTTATAATTAGGTTTTTATTCAGCAAATTGATTCTACCCACATTTGGCCTTTAGCGCTAGTATACTTTTTGGAACACCAATTAAGGAATAACTGCGAAAAACAACTTAGCGCAATTTCTATTAATAGAAAATGCTATTAAGAGAAATTCCGCCAAGTTGTTTTTCGCAGGTAATCCTCAATTATCAACATTCGTATAGGAACTTTGAAAACGGAAACCACTTTTCTGGTGCAGTGGAACCTCGGCTGTGTATTTCTCAAAACATTATAGTTTTGTGTTTTTGTACAGAGAGTAGGGTTCTGTTTTAATTTTGATTGCTGGTCTCCTATTTAGATAGCTGGTCAACTTCACGGAAGGTGATGGCTGTACCTAAATGCTGCTAAAAAATTTGGCGTACAATACATCAACTTTATTTCTTCTTTTTCAGTAATGGACGTTTTTTTCTAACTTGTAAGCAATTTTTCGGAATTTTACTATCTGCAATTATAACTTTACATTACTTTCGGCCTTAGGGCAATTATCATCCTAACTTTATTGGAAACGTGCCGAATTAAATCTTTATCCTCCTCAATTCTGGTTAACCTTCAGAAATTAAAATTTTGATTAACATTTTGCCATTTTATATAAAAAAATTTGATATAATAATATAGTTTTAAGTCTATACAAGCGCAACATTTTGTATTGGTTTTGCAAAAAATTCAAGCTTTCTCCGTGCTCTACATGCATTGTACTGCCATCCGTCCCATCACTTTGCCGTAGAAGGACAATGAGGTGTAGATTTTTGTGTCCGATTTCTTTACCGGGAACAGTTTTGGTTGGATGGTGAATCTACCTGATGATCGCCCTAGAGCATGTGCGATTGGTTTTCAAAAAAGTGGGATGGCGTTCGCACACTTTATACATACGACGGGCGGGCATAGAAAATAGAGTACTTTTGCATAGACCTTTTTTAGTCTCTTAATAGCATATTATTGCATAGTCTCTGATATAACATAAAAGGAAATTAGAAGAAATTATTACTTCCATTAATAGTCAGTATCTCTACATTAGGGTAAATTACAATTAACTTACATACCTTTCATAGCCCAGTCGTGGTTGTTCTACTTGAAATGCAATACTTACTTCCACGACTCTTAAGTTAGTATACTATTGAAGATGCATTGAAATGTAATTTATAGTACGTAAATTGGATTTCTTCATATACCATAAAGAGTGAATGTGCCTGAGGAGTTTTACAGATGTCTTCATAATGACCAACAGGAAAACATTGGCTAGTAATTGTAATATATTATAATAATACTTTGGAAATGTGCATTCTGGTCTAATGTATGTAGTTAAAATATAAGTAATATATATACTCCATTTTTAATCCATAAATGACCAACATTCAAAAAATATATATTTCCGTAAATATATATTGATCTTATAGTAAGATTGTGTTACCAAATGTTCCTGACTCTCTTATGTGATAATGTGCCTTATATTATTATTTACAGTAACTATTATTTTCCTATGTAGTATTGCCCCCAAACTGCATCTCGTACAAGTACTCATTTAGAAATAATGTTAAATATGCATTAAAATACGCTAACATATACAATTAATTAGATAAGTTTTAAAAATTTCCAATAATATCAGTTAATATTTGAAATTTTGTAAAATTAAACAATGTGCAGCCTTAAAACGAAATCATTGAAAATCATTATTAAGTGTTAGCCAACGCAAGCATGAACTATACTAAATAATTTATGGAATCTACTTGCTTTAAAAAATGCGTGATTCAAAATCAAGTTATTATACCAATTTTTAATATTTTCTTAAATTCAGATATGATAAAGGCTGCCAAAAATTTAAATCCGTTTTTGAAACTTTGTGAAATTCCTGTCTGTCAAAAAATCAATTTTGGAAAACAGTAAAGTTTGAGACAACAGCATGTATAGGCTTTAATGCGAAAAGTTACCTTACCTCTTCATATAATGGAAAACAAAAAGTTAGCTTACCTCTTCAGGGTAGAGGAACCTAGCGCCTAGCGCCTAGGTACCTAGTGTAAACTTGAACTTGAACTTGAAACTTACCATAATATGCAGCAGAAGGAATTTGGCGCACAAGAGAACCTGGAGGAAAATCTGCTGAACATGACAGCCGTGGTCTTGCACAGTTTATGACAAATGGCAGAGACTAGTACTATTGTAGGGCTATGGTAGTACGCCTTCCCCAAGGAATAATAATCAGCTGGTCTAGACGGCAGTACAACTACTATACTTAATATTCTTTTTGGTTTACTGTCTACTAAGGGGAAATGACTGTTACCGTGTTTCATCGTTTTTCAAAAATTTTTATTTGCTTTAATTATTTGCTAGGCAGTTAAAAGTAATGCAAATGTAACATATTAATGCGCTAGGTTTGGGTAGGCATTTTACTGTAGGCGCTAGGTTCAGGTAGGCATTTTACTGTAGGCGCTAGGCGTTAGGTTCAGGTAGGCATTTCACTGTAGGCGCTAGGCGCTAGGTTCAGGTAGGCATTTCACTGTAGGCGCTAGGTTCAGGTAGGCATTTCACTGTAGGCGCTAGGCGCTAGGTTCAGGTAGGCATTTCACTGTAGGCGCTAGGCGCTAGGTTCAGGTAGGCATTTCACTGTAGGCGCTAGGCGCTAGGTTCAGGTAGGCATTTCACTGTAGGCGCTAGGCGCTAGGTTCAGGTAGGCATTTCACTGTAGGCGCTAGGCGCTAGGTTCAGGTAGGCATTTCACTGTAGGCGCTAGGCGCTAGGTTCAGGTAGGCATTTCACTGTAGGCGCTAGGCGCTAGGTTCAGGTAGGCATTTCACTGTAGGCGCTAGGCGCTAGGTTCAGGTAGGCATTTCACTGTAGGCGCTAGGCGCTAGGTTCAGGTAGGCATTTCACTGTAGGCGCTAGGCGCTAGGTTCAGGTAGGCATTTCACTGCTAGGTTCAGGTAGGCATTTCACTGTAGGCGCTAGGTTCAGGTAGGCATTTCACTGTAGGCGCTAGGTTCAGGTAGGCATTTCACTGTAGGCGCTAGGTTCAGGTAGGCATTTCACTGTAGGCGCTAGGTTCAGGTAGGCATTTCACTGTAGGCGCTAGGCGCTAGGTTCAGGTAGGCATTTCACTGTAGGCGCTAGGCGCTAGGTTCAGGTAGGCATTTCACTGTAGGCATTTCACTGTAGGCGCTAGGTTCAGGTAGGCATTTCACTGTTAGGCGCTAGGTTCAGGTAGGCATTTCACTGTAGGCGCTAGGTTCAGGTAGGCATTTCACTGTAGGCGCTAGGTTCAGGTAGGCATTTCACTGTAGGCGCTAGGTTCAGGTAGGCATTTCACTGTAGGCGCTAGGCGCTAGGTTCAGGTAGGCATTTCACTGTAGGCGCTAGGCGCTAGGTTCAGGTAGGCATTTTACTGTAGGCGCTAGGCGCTAGGTTCAGGTAGGCATTTCACTGTAGGCGCTAGGCTCTAGGTTCAGGTAGGCATTTCACTGTAGGCGCTAGGCGCTAGGTTCAGGTAGGCATTTCACTGTAGGCGCTAGGCGCTAGGTTCAGGTAGGCATTTCACTGTAGGCGCTAGGCGCTAGGTTCAGGTAGGCATTTCACTGTAGGCGCTAGGCGCTAGGTTCAGGTAGGCATTTCACTGTAGGCGCTAGGCGCTAGGTTCAGGTAGGCATTTCACTGTAGGCGCTAGGTTCAGGTAGGCATTTCACTGTAGGCGCTAGGCGCTAGGTTCAGGTAGGCATTTCACTGTAGGCGCTAGGCGCTAGGTTCAGGTAGGCATTTCACTGTAGGCGCTAGGCGCTAGGTTCAGGTAGGCATTTCACTGTAGGCGCTAGGCGCTAGGTTCAGGTAGGCATTTCACGGTAGGCGCTAGGCGCTAGGTTCAGGTAGGCATTTCACGGTAGGCGCTAGGCGCTAGGTTCAGGTAGGCATTTCACTGTAGGCGCTAGGTTCAGGTAGGCATTTCACTGTAGGCGCTAGGTTCAGGTAGGCATTTCACTGTAGGCGCTAGGCGCTAAAGGTTAGCTTACCGCTTCTTATAATGGAAAACACCCTAAAGGTTAGCTTACCGCTTCATATAATGGAAAACACCCTAAAGGTTAGCTTACCGCTTCATATAATGGAAAACACCCTAAAGGTTAGCTTACCGCTTCATATAATGGAAAACACCCTCAAGGTTAGCTTACCGCTTCATATAAAGGGAAACACCGAAAAAGTTAGCTTAAGTCTTAGAAGGCATCCAAAAAAAGAATATAGTTCCCAAAAGTGGCCACACGCACAAACTATATTTTACACCTAAAAACCCTATTTGACTATCTTAGTCAATATAAAATGGAATCTGTGTAAGAGATTTCACTACCCAAAACCCCATTTTTATATCTTATTGCTTATAAAGTCGGAGACTATACTTTTATTTATAAGTAACGATAGACGGAAGTCTGTTGTCTTTTGAAGCCAGATTTATTCCGACAAATGTTCATGATTGGCGGCCTTGGCGGTTAAGTTGGAGGAGATAACATTCCTAATCTCGAATTTCGATTGCCTATTAATGTTGTAGGACGCAGCCTATTTTCGTACAACGTGGCTTACAGTACACGTGCTTCGATGGTGTAATCTTACTGCAATGGGCTATAAGATAGTTGTTCCTATTAACATCACAACTTTATCAAAATTAAATGCCTAAAACTTTTTATGACAAAGTAATACTACTAATTATAAATTTTGATTTTGATTTATAATATTACTTACCATTTTTGCGAGCTTACGTAGCAAAGTTTCAATCAACAGAGTTTTCAACTCAATTGCGAAGAGCATATGTAGAACTCAAATCTTGGCTCTGCGCAAATTATAGCTGATCCTTGATTCACCTTGATATTGATATTGCGTTTATTAACATGCTATCAAATTACATCTGCGAGAACAAAGTACAGAATCAGCACTTCCAACACAGTTGGCTGCTGCAATACAGACATGAGTACCATAAACCTATAAATTTATAATCATAAAAAACAAATATAAACTATAACATTCATGTTCAAAATCAAATCAGGATATTAATAGTAAACAAATTAATTCTGTCTTTTTAAGGTCATTTCCGTTTTGAGTTCACACATAAGTCTGTCACATAAGTCTGACCTTGCACTTGCTCCTCCCTTATCTTTGTTTTATCTACACTGACAATTTCATGAAGACTGGACTTTCTTATGGTAGTATATACTCGTATATACTAATACATCCATTTTTGTATGTTATAAACTCAGCGCGCGTCCCGAAAAGGGAGGGGGTGACCACGCCCATTTTAAAAAGGGTTCCTAACTAGGTCAAGATGAGTCCAAATCCCAGATTTTATCCAAATCGGTCAATGCCTTCAACAGTTTTGGTGCTTACATACATACATACGTACCTAAGTACATATACGTATACGGGCAGACAACACTGTTCCAAAAGTGAGCCTCTGTCTCGCTAAAAAAGCAAAATAATTTAACTTAATGCCGTAATAAGCTAAATTTTTAAGAATTTTCCTTAATGCCTGATTTAGTTGTTACTGCTACTTCTACATAATTCACACAATCTTACATTTTAGAAATAACAGCAGTTTGCATTTTGCCACCTACCTGTTCGGCAAATATTGTCAATTCGCTTTTAAAATGCAGTTAAAATAATTAATACTCACGAATATACCTTAATCTCTTAGTAACTAACTTAAAAAATTTTGTTTCCATATTTTCCAGGAGGGTCGTACCCAAGATGATTGCCTAGGTTACTGACGATATAAGGTGGTCTCGTAGTTAAGACAAAACAATTGACTTTTTTTCATTTTTGCAAAAATTTGAGCCAAATGAAAGTCTCGTCTTATAATTTGGCTCTAATTTTTACAAAAATGAAAAAAGGGAACTTCTATTGTTTTGCCTTGACTACGAGACCACTTTATATCGTCAGAATTATCAGTATCCTAGGTAATCATTTTGGGTCGTACCCACATACTAGTACACCACATCAATTGGATAAAGTTTCCAGATTTCCTGAAAACATATTTGCAATGCCCTATTAACTAGGAAATGGACAAAATGCTTCAATTGGTATGCTTTTTCTCGGGAATTTCCTCCGTACAACCATCCATGAAACTGTATAAAAGAATTTCCAAAGATATTAGCTTCTTACACAAAGCTAAGAGTATTGCACCAAATATAAATTTATTAATTATTATCAACTGCTACTTAATAAAATTTTAAAATAAAATTTCCATTATATTTGTAAATGAAGTACAGATACCAAATTCAATTGAAGCGAAGTACAACTAATTCTAATTACCTAGCAAATACTACAAAATGCAAGTTAACTAGCTGAACTTAAACATCAGAATTTATAGCAATCAATATACAATAATACGATTGAAATGCATAACCAATAATAACAAAATCGAAAAATGGTGTGTATAAGAAATAATCTACGGAGTTGTTTCTAATCTGTACCACAATATATGTAATCTGAATCCAGAAGAAATAAAAGCGAAAGAAGGCATTGTTTCAGGGCTGTCTTTCTTCTTTGGCAAAAAATTTTTCAAATTCTGACTTGGAAATACCTTTTCCAAATTTGTTAACAAAAATGTAAAAGTCAGAAAATGTATCTGTGCACTTAGAAAGTGGACTGGTCATAAACGTCGACTGGTTTTCCTGCTTATGATGATAGAGAGCAACAATAATTTTTTCAAACGGTCGTTCTAAAATGTCCATTATATTTTGATAGATCAAAATGGGATCATTAAAGTTTCTCAAATCTACAGCCAGCTCTTCACCTCTGAACCTCTGGAGAATTGAATTTAATGAATCAGGGTTACTCCATTGTACATGAAGATGCTTCAACACAATACTATCTTCATAGCCAAAAAATTTGATTTTTCCATTTACATAAAGCTTTTGTACACTTTTAGGAAGTGTCCCAATACGGACTTCGCTAAGACGATCATTCGAGTCTGTTTTCTGAAAAGTTAACACAACAGTTGTCAAGTTTTCACAATTTTTGAAAAAAGAAATCCATGGCATGTTTAATGCACCAGGTCTATTACTCCAAAAATTGTATGTATCTTTTATGTTCAAATGCAAAAACTGTAATTCTTGACAGTTGACTTGATATGAGCCGATAACTCTTGTAATTGCGTCCTTGACGTTGGACAGTTTAAGTCTACTGAGGTTTTTTGGTAGAACAGACAAATCAAGTAGTGCACCTCGAAATTCCAAATCGAAAAATTCAAATTTATTTCGTTCTGAAAAAGGAATATAACTTAGAGACAGCTTTCCTGTGATTCTCCACTTTGCGTTTGTAAAATCCAATTTTGGACTCATGCCATGTAGGTCGACGTTTTTAACAGTGATGGGTTCCTCGAAGCGCAGAGGTAAATTGTAGCGAGTTGTGCCGTTTTCGACAAAGTAAATAGAACGAAGCGAAATGGATTCCAGTCGATCAAAATTAAAAATTTCGTTCCATGACGAAAGGGAAACCATTGTATTTTCGTGCTTTTTGATAGTTACGTTTTTTAATTTTAATTCAACGGGATTTATTCTGATATTTCTTGAAATCCAAAGGTGGCAGTTTTCCAAACTTAGACACTTTGTTGACATACACCGTTCCGTAGAAATAATGAATTTAGGAATGGTTTGGCCAATGACAATATCCAATTTAGTCAAACAGGGATCAATATACTGGCTTATGTTAAAGGCATCCTTGTAATTGAAAAGCACAAAGTCTAATTGATTAATCGTCAATTCTTTCATGGTACTCTTACGGTTTTCTAACAATTCTGTGAAGTCACTTAATTTCCATTTAACATGAAATGATTGTGCAGCGTTTCCTTTTGTGTTTGTTAGTTTAACGGCAGCAAAGTCTGCTCCCATTTCTGAATTTTCGAAAACTTGATTGAAGTTTTGAAGAGAATAATCGGACATGTTGAAGGAAATGACACAATTCTTCTTCAGAAATGGAATTGCAACTTTATTCCACTGACGACAAACTCGACGGAACTGCTTAATGTCCTCAAAGGTCAAATATCCAAATATACAGTCAAGTAGCTAAAACAAATGTAAATATAGTTAGCCATAACGAACCCCTTTTAGAATTACGATGAATACCCGACGAAGACGAATTATATCTAATTACCAAAGCATTACTGAAAATTCTTTCATTCAATAAGATATTTCCATCGGTTTTAGATTTTTCCGGTTTCTTTCGATTTCGTAAAAATTCCGTCCATTTTCCAAGTTCTGCATTCTACAAGTATACCGGAAAAAATTTTGTTACAATGTGATTATACAATTACTTGTAATTATTAAAAAGTTTATATAACATTTGCTTACATTTCACATCACGTTTAATAAAACTTTTGTTTACCTTTTCAGTAGACATCTTAAGACCAGATTCTTCTTGCTGTAAAATGGTAATCAAAAGTTAAAATGTGCAATTGATAGTAATAATTATAAATTATTACGAAATTTCAATCTTGATAAATTTTTGTTTTCACTTTCAAACAGCAAGCCAAGATACATACTCGCATTCCGGGAATTGAAAATCTTCTACTTTCGTGCTCAAATGCAATGTTTTCACTGTATGCACTTTCCCATAGTATTCTCATAGTGGCAAAGGGAAGAACGCCGACAGCAGACAGGAAGTTCGCCGACACACCCCTAAAACTCAACCAAATGACCCAATGACCCCATGACATGACCAAACACGTGACCCTGAACAATTTTGTCCATTGCCGACAGCACCGGAAACCACAGGAAGTGGGACAAATGCCCGCCGACAGTAGTAAACACACGGCCGACAGTAGCCAACCCACGGCCTACAGTACCATTACATCTGCCGACAATGTTTTCCATGCATTAGTATAGCCCACAACTTAGATTCAGTACTGCTGATAGCGCAGACAGTACTTCTAATAGCCCAAATAGTACTTCCAATAACCCAGACAGTACTCCCAACAACCCAGACAGTACGTCCAATAGCCCAGACAGCACTTCTAATAGTGGTGAGAACAGCGCAGACAGTGGTGCGAACAGCGCAGACAGTGGTGCGAACAGCACAGACAGTGGTGCGAACAGCGCAGACAGTGGTGCGAACAGCGCAGACAGTGGTGCGAACAGCGCAGACAGTGGTGCGAACAGCGCAGACACTTGGGCGAATGGCGGAGATAGTAGTGGGAACAACGCAGACAGTAGTGAGAACAGCGCAAACAGTATTGGGAACGACTGAGACAGTAATGAGAACAGCGCACACAGTAAATAATCTGCCGCAGACAGTAGTAAATGCATTGCCGACAGTAGTGAATACATTGCCGACAGTAGTAAATACATTGCCGACAGTAGTAAATACATTGCCGACAGTAGTAAATACATTGCCGACAGTAGTAAATACATTGCCGACAGTAGTAAATACATTGCCGACAGTAGTAATTACATTGCCGACAGTAGTAAATACATTGCCGACAGTAGTACAATACCCAGCCGACAGTACTTTATAGGATGTAATTCAATGCAAAGCAGAAATACACTAATACTCACAGCGCAGAATGTCGTTCGACAGCGCAGACAGTGGAGGGAATAGCGCTTGCAATAATAAATCTAAGGCAGACAGTAGTAAGTACAGTGGCGACAGTAGGATAATACCCGCCGACAGTACTTTTGAGGATGTATTATAATGCAAGACTTAATTACACTTATGCTTACAGCGCAGACAATGGATTGACAGCGCAGACAATAGTTTGTCAGCGCGGACAATAGTTTGACAGCGCAGACAATCGTTTGACAGCGCGGACAGCTGGGTAAAAAGCGCAGACAGTGAAGGGAATAGCGTTTGCAGTAATAAAAGTGCTGCAGACAGTGTAATTACACAACCGACAGTGGTAAGCACACGACCGACAGTAATAAACACACGGCCGACAGTGGTAAACACACGGCCGACAGTGGTAAACACACGGCCGACAGTAATAATACACAACCGACAGTAGTAAACACACGGCCGACAGTAATGATACACAACCGACAGTAGTAAACACACGGCCGACAGTAGTAAATACACAGCGAAGTTCGGCAGCAAAGTTAGTAGTGGGAACATTGCAGACACTTGTGCGAATAACGCCAATAGTAGTTTGGAACAGCGCAGACTGTATTGGGAACAGCGCAGACTGTATTGGGAACAGCGCAGACTGTATTTGGAACAGCGCAGACTGTATTGGGAACAGCGCAGACTGTATTGGGAACAGCGCAGACTGTATTGGGAACAGCGCAGACTGTATTGGGAACAGCGCAGACTGTATTGGGAACAGCGCAGACTGCATTGGGAACAGCGCAGACTGTATTGGGAACAGCGCAGACTGTATTTGGAACAGCGCAGACTGTATTGGGAACAGCGCAGACTGTATTGGGAACAGCGCAGACTGTATTGGGAACAGCGCAGACTGTATTGGGAACAGCGCAGACTGTATTGGGAACAGCGCAGACTGTATTGGGAACAGCGCAGACTGTATTGGGAACAGCGCAGACTGTATTGGGAACAGCGCAGACTGTATTGGGAACAGCGCAGACTGTATTGGGAACAGCGCAGACTGTATTGGGAACAGCGCAGACTGTATTGGGAACAGCGCAGACTGTATTGGGAACAGCGCAGACTGTATTGGGAACAGCGCAGACTGTATTGGGAACAGCGCAGACTGTATTGGGAACAGCGCAGACTGTATTGGGAACAGCGCAGACTGTATTGGGAACAGCGCAGACTGTATTGGGAACAGCGCAGACTGTATTGGGAACAGCGCAGACTGTATTGGGAACAGCGCAGACTGTATTGGGAACAGCGCAGACTGTATTGGGAACAGCGCAGACTGTATTGGGAACAGCGCATACTGCATGGTCGAACAATTTATATGTTCGAAAGTAATGTATCTGAGTTGTGGGTTATACTAATGCTTGGAAAGTATTGTCGGCTGGTACTATATTACTCTCGGCCTTGTGTTTACTACTGTCGCCCGTGTATTTACTACTGTCGGTTGTGTATTTATTACTGTCGGCCGTGTGTTTGCCACTGTCGGCCGTGTGTTTATTACTGTCGGTCGTGTGCTTACCACTGTCGGTTGTGTATTTACACTGTCTGCAGTACTTTTATTACTGCAAACGCTATTCCCCTCACTGTCTGCGCTTTTTACCCAACTGTCCGCGCTGTCAAACCATTGTCTGCACTGTCAAACTATTGTCTGCGCTGTCAAACCATTGTCTGCGCTGTGAGCATGAGTGTTTTTAAGTCTTGCATTATAATACATCCTCAAAAGTACTATCGGCGGGTATTATCCTACTGTCGCCACTGTACTTACTACTGTCTGCCTTAGATTTATTACTGCCAGCGCTATTCCCTCCACTGTCTGCGCTGTCGAACGACTTTCTGCGCTGTGAGTATTAGTGTATTTCTGCTTTGCATTGAATTACATCCTATAAAGTACTGTCGGCTGGGTATTGTACTACTGTCGGCAATGTAATTACTACTGTCGGCAATGTATTCACTACTGTCGGCAATGCATTTACTACTGTCGGCAATGCATTTACTACTGTCTGCGGCAGATTATTTACTGTGTGCGCTGTTCTCATTACTGTCTCAGCCGTTCCCAATACTGTTTGCGCTGTTCTCACTACTGTCTGCGTTGTTCCCACTACTATCTCCGCCATTCGCCTAAATGTCCGCGATGTTCCTGCTACTATTGGCGCTATTCGCACTAAGGGTGTGCGCTGTTAGCACAAGTGTCTGCGATATTCTTACTACTATCGGCGCTATTTGCACTAAGGGTGTGCGCTGTTAGCACAAGTGTCTCCGATGTTCCCACTACTATCGGCGCTATTCGCACTAAGAGTGTGCGCTGTAAGCACAAGTGTCTGCGATAATCTTACTACTATCGGCGCTATTCGCACTAAGGGTGTGCGTTGTTCGCACAAGTGTCTCCGATGTTCGCACGAGTGTCTGCGCTGTTCGCACAAATGTCTGCGATGTTCGCACGAGTGTCTGCGCTGTTGGCACCACTGTCTGCGCTGTTGGCACCACTGTCTGCGCTGTTGGCACCACTGTCTGCGCTGTTGGCACCACTGTCTGCGCTGTTGGCACCACTGTCTGCGCTGTTGGCACCACTGTCTGCGCTGTTGGCACCACTGTCTGCGCTGTTGGCACCACTGTCTGCGCTGTTCGCACCACTGTCTGCGCTATTCGCACCACTTTCTGCGCTATTTGCACTACTATCTGCGCTATTCGCACCACTGTCTGCGCTATTCGCACCACTGACTGCGCTATTCGCACCACTGTCTGCGCTATTCGCACCACTGTCTGCGCTATTCGCACCACTGTCTGCGCTATTCGCACCACTGTCTGCGCTAGTCGCACCACTGTCTGCGCTAGTCGCACCACTGTCTGCGCTATTCGCACCACTGTCTGCGCTATTCGCACCAGTGTCTGCGCTATTCGCACCACTGTCTGCGCTATTCGCACCACTGTCTGCGCTATTCGCACCACTTTCTGCGCTATTTGCACTACTATCTGCGCTATTCGCACCACTGTCTGCGCTATTCGCACCACTGTCTGCGCTATTCGCACCACTGTCTGCGCTATTCGCACCACTGTCTGCGCTATTCGCACCACTGTCTGCGCTATTCGCACCACTGTCTGCGCTATTCGCACCACTGTCTGCGCTATTCGCACCACTGTCTGCGCTATTCGCACCACTGTCTGCGCTATTCGCACCAGTGTCTGCGCTATTCGCACCAGTGTCTGCGCTATTCGCACCAGTGTCTGCGCTATTCGCACCACTGTCTGCGCTATTCGCACCACTGTCTGCGCTGTTCGCACCACTGTCTGCGCTGTTCTCACCACTATTAGAAGTGCTGTCTGGGCTATTGGACGTACTGTCTGGGTTGTTGGGAGTACTGTCTGGGTTATTGGAAGTACTATTTGGGCTATTAGAAGTACTGTCTGCGCTATCAGCAGTACTGAATCTAAGTTGTGGGCTATACTAATGCATGGAAAACATTGTCGGCAGATGTAATGGTACTGTAGGCCGTGGGTTGGCTACTGTCGGCCGTGTGTTTACTACTGTCGGTGGGCATTTGTCCCACTTCCTGTGGTTTCCGGTGCTGTCGGCAATGGACAAAATTGTTCAGGGTCACGTGTTTGGTCATGTCATTGGGTCATTGGGTCATTTGGTTGAGTTTTAGGGGTGTGTCGGCGAACTTCCTGTCTGCTGTCGGCGTTCTTCCCTTTGCCTCTCATAGTCCGCATTGTGCTTTTCGGGGTGTTGTGAAATGATTTAACTGGCATAAAAGGAACAATTCTCCTTAAAAGTGTGAAATTCTTATTTATTTCCAAACTGAATTATTTCATACTGCTCCTTTATTTCTGAGGAATACAATTATTTTGTAGGCAATGATTTACCTTAAAATTATTTTTTAATTTACTTACAATGCGGAAATTTTATTCATATTATTAAACAAAAATGTTATCATTGAGGAGGTCATTTGTATTTGTTGTTACCTCTGGGGCCTAACAACGAGCAACTTGTTCCAAACCGAAACCCGAATCAAATTACTACGTCTAATGTTCATATTTGCGTCATTTCCTATTACGGAAATCAGTTTTCACTATAAATTTTTGGCATTTGCACTTAATATTCTCAGTAAGTCCAAGCAAATAATAGGATAATTTGATTATGATTTTGCACAAGTTTTCACGATTTAAATTTCACATGAAAATCAAAGGAATAATTGACTAGGTAATACAATCTGAACCCGATTTGCAATTTGAACCGAATGAAGTAAGAAGCACAATACCCCAAAGTTAACACTAGGATGTTCTGCTACATTACGAAAACAAATCCTTTGAATGTCAGAAATAACCGCGAAATTCGCATTCCACGGGATCTAGTAAACATTGTATTCATTTGGTTAACTTTTTATCACAATTATCTAAACAAATTTCCTTTTTCCGAAGTAGTGTTTGTTATTTACACTATTTGCTTTATGAAAAATGGGACATAAAAGGTGTTTCATTTGTTACCAGCAGTGTTTCGTTGATAGAAACATTGAAAATCAATTAAATACAGGTGTGGAAACATTCCTTTTTATGTACCACAAATACAAAAGTATCCTTAATTATGAAATTATAATATATAATGGCGTTTGCAAATGATTTTCATTGTTTTGTATTTAGAAAAATCTGATGGGAATGTGGACAAGCAGTTACAAGTTGTTTTTCTGTTGCGAAAGCTATTGGAAATATCTGAAGACACCTGCTGCAAATTATTAAAACATTTTGGCAATCCTGATCTCTGGATAGAATGTTGTGACTCCTGCTCAGTATTAGTGAGTGTCAATCAATTTTTCATCAAATAGTATCCTTGGAGAAACATTACGATGAATTACGAATGAGCATAAAAAATACAATTCTAAAATCTCAAAATCACATCGATTTTGAAAACCAATGCGAAACAATTGTAAAGTCTGAGATTGTTTTGAAAGGTCAGTTTGGTACTTCTCAAAGAGTTTTTAATTGTATCTCATTTTTGTCTTCACTTTTGTCATCAGTAATTTTGGGATACACTAGCTATGATTATATTGGTATTAAAGATTTTAATATATCAGGTTTGATGTAACTCTAGACCCCTGTTGATACAATACGAAACTAGCCTATTCTTATTAATATTTGTTTTCTATAACATAAGTATTTGAAAAAATGTTAAAATATTGTGATAGTAATAGTAATTACTGGGATGCTTTGAGTTTAATATTATTTAATAAACCTTCTGTTTGTCATTGCAGATGTCGACTATTTCATCAAAAAGACTTCTTTGGAAAAAGAAAAGGAAACATTTGCATTTGTGAATACTAAGGATATGTATTATATGAGTTGCGGATCCACAACTTCCCAAGAAGAGTCCTATCATCAATCAGAAGACCAAAATACCATTCTTAAGGATGTTGATCCACTTACATGCGAATCAGAGCAACTGATTTCTATTCAAGACACAGGTGCATTTTCCTTTGTACTAATGTCACATAGTGTCCCACAAATTAACATTTAATTTCAAATAATTTATATAACCGAATTTGGAACTTTTTAACCAAAATTAATTGTCATTTTGTTTAATTCGCATTTGTAATTATTGATCATACATTTTAGCGGAAAATACAATATGCTACAATGTCATGCCGCAGGATTTCGATGACAATATTAATGAGTTGCAGAATGATGAAGAATTGATGGATTCCGAGAGCTCATATGTCCATCATGATATAAGTGATGGTGATATCAATGTTAAGCCAATTAATTTATTAAGAGAGGAAGAAGTAACACCAGAAGAGTTGTCCAACCCCCAAAGTGAAAATTCGGAGACCCATACAAGTCGTAAGATTCAAAAGAAGCAAGCTAAGTGTGTAATATGTGGTAAATGGTATTCTTCCTCAACTGTCCTCCAAAGGCATCTGAGGGCACACTGTAAAGTAAGTCCATTTAAATGTCTTAAGTGCGATCAGGCATTTGAGACTAATGATGCTTTTCAACGACATACCGCAAGTGCAAATTGCGATAACAGGCCGTTTCAGTGCGATTTGTGTGGTCAGACATTTCGAAGAAAAGATAATTTAAAATATCACCAGGCTGTTCATACTAGTGATAGGGAGTATCCCTATACATGTGTCATGTGTGGGATAGAGTTCACTGAACAACCACCTCTAAAAGTCCACTATCGACTTCATACAGAATGCAAAAACAAATTTTTTAAGTGTCTCATATGTGGGGAAGCATTTGGATCTCTAAATGGCTTAAAAGCCCATGATAAATTACATTCGGAAGGGAAGGTTTAGCAAAGATAATTGTTGTAATATTGTGTTTACTGAAACAATTCGTGTTTTCAAAATATTTACCTAGAAATTTTTATCTGAATGGAAATAATAGTATTTTTTCGTAGTACTAAAAATACTTAATTTATTTTCTTTATTCTTTTATAGAAAAACTCTTGTGTTTTTGAATTATAAATAATTATATGTATTTATTTTGACAATGATCATAGGAGTCCGGGGACTGAAATTACAATTAGAAAGTACAAGTAGTTAACACAGTAAAAGATTGGTAGCTTAGATTACATTAGACTGGTTATTATGTTTACAATCATTGTCACTCGTCGTTTTTATATGTACGGATCGTTAATAAGCATTACAATTGTAGGTGCTGTTGAGCTTTTTAATTCTATTAATCACCGGTTTTAACAAATAACGATTTTTGTTTCTCGCATTTGCGAAATGGACAACTTGGAATGATAGTAATATTTCTGTAAAGCGATCAGCATTTAAAATTATTGGTACGCCAAATTTTTTCAATAAACTCAACCTGCGATTTTCCAGTGTTTCAATACTAAAATTAGCACATTCGGTCTTTTAGTATTGGTTAATTTTTGCTTTCGATCCTTTAACATTCGGCAATGCCCTTCTTTTGTACATTTTCTATACATTTTTATCTCTCACCTTTTGACATTTTTAACGTGTTTTCATAATTAACAAATTTATTTGCTTTCAAAAATCTTAGGAAGCGGTAAATATTAACATAATACCAAAAGAACTATTTTCGAGTGTAGCATTCAAATAACAACCGAATGAATGATGTTTAAACTGAATTCAACTTTACAAGTACATTTTTGCACTGGAAATGGAAATGCTCGTACCACTTCCAATTATGCCAAATATATGCAAAATAAAACTAAATGCGTGGAAAAAAGCTGATATATTTAGATAACATCAAAATGAGGGGGGTAAAGTATTTGAAAAATTGTGACAAATAATTGTCACTAAGCACATAGCACACTGGTTTCCCTAAAATCTTGTTTAATGAAAGAATCTTTCTGTTGTTCAAATACTTTTAATGCCTAACATTTATTGCCACATTCTTGTTGCTAGCTGAAGAAATATTTAGACCGTAAATTCGTTTGATTATCGATTATTTCATGGAATTAAAACATTACCTGCCTGCTACTAACCTGAAAAACTATATCCAACACCGCGAGCCATGTAAATGTTTCCAATAACGATTGACACGCAATGGTATACTTTCCTTAGAAATATTGCATGACGTATGTACACAACAGTTGGAAGCATATAGTGCTAAATATAATCATAGTAGTTGTTTTAACATCGCTCTGAATAGCAAATGTGGAGTTACTTTGAATTATTCATTGCCTTTCTCTCGGAACTGCTGTCTATATAGACAAGTTTCTGTAGAACAAAGTAGAATAAACCACGTCCGCTAAATATACTCAAAAATGAAAACGAATATTTTTACTGATGATTTTATAAGAATACGAATTAATTAAATAATTGAGAAACCCAAATTTCTTAATTAAGTAGCGATAGAAATTTCTTTCGCTCCTGTAGTAGTAGTAGTAGTAGATCCTATTAGTTTCTTATTTACAAAGCTAGATAATTTTTGACAATTAGTAACAATTATTTTGCTAAGCAGAAAAGTTACTTCTCTTCACAGAGAGAAGTTACGTAACTGTTAATTTGTGATTACTGCTTTATAATTTATTTAGCATTATTGTTGTTTTCGCTATTCGTTAAATTTACCTAAAATGCCTATTTTATGGAAATGCTAATTTACTTAAATTGACTTAAAGTGCTTGTTTTATGATTTCAACATTGATGCTATTGCATAGGGTTATCATAAATCGTCATTTAAATATTTTACTGCTCAAAAACTTGATAAGAGTGTAGATAGTTAATTTCCCAATAATTTAATTTTTACTAATGTTACCTTTAGACACTATATAGTCCTGCTACTAGAAATTAATTGTGCTTTCAGTGAAAATAAATTTCTCTTATGCAGGCAGATGCAGTTTGGTATCATGTGATGTAGGCTTTATTTAAGAAAACGTCATTAGAATTATTTAAGCTTACAGTTTTGTGTATCCTATTGCACTCAAGGTTTTCTCATAAAAGGTCGCTGCTCCTTTTCCCAACTGAATTTCCAATGCATTTTAATTTATGGATGTAATAAAATATTTTATTTAATAATTTTTTTATCCTATTCAATAAAGAATAGCAACAAAATGCATTTATGAATTTCCTCATCTCAAAAGCAAATGCTGCAAAGACACTCAAAGCAAATGCCATGGTTACATAAAAGATAGTTACGATATTACAATTTTGAAATGTCAGAGGTCGTACTTGTTCTCTTTCTAAACAACTTTTGCATTGTATGTAGTTTCTTTTTCTGAGATATTCAATCCATTTGTTGAGCAGTCCAGAGTGAGCAATAGCAGATAATGAGTTTTGCAAATTGGGTTTTAATAAAGGATGGTCATGAAAAGAAAGCAAAATAGCGTGAGTTTCGGGCCACATGATACTATCAACGTGTCCCACGTATAATTGTCTTTTGGGATTAACTGTTTCCGAAAGATCCCAAAACGAAGTGTTTAGGAAATAGTGAATTCTGCTTTGTTTGTCCATCCAAACTGAATTGTTGCATTGGGATATCCACTTCTGTGGACTGACAAATGGGAATCCATCATAAAAGCTGTACGTTTTCATTATTTCCTCGTGCTTTAGAAATTGTTCATTGACAATGCGACTAGTCTCCCTATGGAGATATGACATTGGAGTAATGTAGAAACTGAAAGAAAATATTTGTCTGAACAGAAATCGAGGCTCTGCAATATTTGCGTACTGAAATGTTCCCATAATCTTTTGTGACGTTTCGTTACCCGATACAACCTTCTCCATTAAGTCTTTATTAAATGGCATCCTAAAGTCCCTTCTTCTGCTAATGTTTGAGAGGTGATAATAATAATCCATTTTTATATGAAAAGCTGTATGAAGACCAAAGAGTTTGAGAGATTCAACGGCTTTCATTTGCTGATCAAATGGCTTCCATGGAAGTGAATTCCAGAATGGACCAAGAGTTTTTATTTGATCGGTATAATTCACCAACTGATCTGCAGACTCCAATCGCTTAAATGGGAGAGGGTCAACTAAATTCGTGGTGACGATTCCTTTGTAACCATTTGTTAATATAATGAGCATAAGAAGTAAGGGACCCAAGATTAATCTAAATCTTGACGAGCTTTCTGCTTTACTAGGTAAAGAGCAGCCTGCTTCAATTAAATACGCGTAAATTAAAATCCAAAATGGAAAGCTACGTTCTTTGTCAAGTACAGTAAACATTAAATGCAAGAATGCCGCGACGAAGAAAAGTGTGAAAACCAGAGCCACCCAAGTTTCCCAATGAAATGGCTGCAAGTAGCCATAGAAAGATAAATTATCATCTTCCAATGATATGCATGAAATAAAACTGTAACCGTCGACATCTGTAAACACAGGTATATTGTAAGGTTCAGAGTGTTGCACAATCGGATTGTATAGTGCTTCTGCGCGTAAATTATAATACATGTAAAAGTATGGTGATCGCGATTTTTTGAAACGGCTAGCAGCAGTAATAGTCGAATTTGGAAAGCTACTGAGTAGTAACGATGCAATGAAAATACCCTCATTTGAATTTCTATTTTCCCCCTTAAATGTTCCAAAGTACAAGTTTTTTGGGAGTCGACCTCTGTAGCGGACAACATCAATTAATCTAAGTTCCATATTTTGAACAGGCACCGTATTCATATATACTTCCAGCACTTTCCTTTTTACTTGATGAAGATTTACATGACGACCACTCAATTTTATTGGAATTAATGATATTTTCCGCAACTTGTCATTGGTGTATAGAAAGTGCAGCGGCACTTCGTCTTGTGTTTGAATTGACCACAAGAACTCAACAATTTTGAAAGTAAATCCTCCATTATTTTTGTAGATCTTTTGAAGCCTTTGCGTGTATTCTACTCTATGTTTTTCTGTGTTAAGCAAATTACTGTCTACTAGAAAGTAAAGAGAACAATAAAGGGCAAATTCGTATTGATTCAAAAACTCGTGGGAGCTAAATTCATTCTGATTTCTGTAGTTAAGAGATTTAATTTTGGATGCGATGTAGTAAGTATGTTCAGCATCTTTTATATTTGCGGTATTGAGGTTTATTGCGATATTAGTTATACATGTCAACCGTCCAATTACCATGCCATACTCTTTGTAAGTTGGATCTGTATTGATTAAAACATAAGGAATTTCAATTTCCCGTAATTCTTCAATGACTAATTCCTTCAATGTATCAATTTCCTCCGTTTTGTAAACAATGATATTTATATGGCAATTTCTTGCAGTTGTTTTTGTTAGTAGGTGCAAATTTCCACAAAAACCAGTCGAACTTATTGAAATTAAAATCCAAATTTGCAGAAATGTTATAATTATTTTGCGAGTACTGAAGGCGGATATACTGTGGACCTGCATGACTACGTTTGACTAGCGTGAGGTATATTTGTTTCGGCTTGAAGTCTAGGATAGAAAATGCAGATTTATTATTTCTGTAAGGCGACACTTCTCTTTTAGGTCTCAAAGCATCGCAAAAAACATTTAAGGATATTAAATATATTTAGGCAATATTAAAAAGCTTTATCAGAAATGGGTATAATTATTAAGAGTGTATCAAGTAAATAATGAAGTATTCAATTTAGTTAAACATGGTGAGTTCCGCGACAGAAATAAATCACTTTGTAAATTACAGACACTGAAGTTATTTCAAATGCTTTCAAATATTTATGATTGAATAATTTTACTCTCAGCTCAGTAGCACCTTCAAAGAAGAAATGGTGGTTTATTTCCTGCAGGAGATATTGATCACACTGACATTCCATGGAATGTTATAGGCTTAATATCCCCCGTCCTTGTTTTCTATTGTTACCCGAATTCCAAGTTGTAACTACTTGGAAAATTAGTATGATTTATTATTTTTCAAAAATTATATATTCGAATTTAAATCTTATTTTTCAAAAAAACCCTTTTATAATTTGAAACCTATATATCTTTATTAAAATGGATAACATCTACATTTGTTACAAAAAGTTTTGAATCGAAAGCACTTGACCATTAACAATATCGATAAACTTTGCAGCTCAGAAATTCTCGAAATAAAAAAGCTTCTTCTTTTGGACAATCTGTATTCCATTCTATTTCTTACATTTATTAACAAGCTGAATTTGTAAATCGTTAAATTTTGCTCTGATTCATAAGTCTCCTTTTCAATGGAACATGTCAGGTGTTATAATAGCTTATGTAATAATAGCTATCATTATGAGATACCCAGTACATATGGAGGATCATTATAAGAGAAATAATCAGCATCAGAGTAATGCAGCATTCTTCTACTAGAGTTCGGACTGAAAACTTGTACCATTCTCTCCCAGGAGGTTAATTAGAACAGTTACTAGGGTTTATCTCAGTCACACTAATCTAATGTACCAAAGACAAAAACTACTTCATATTGTCCTTCTTTTGACTTTATTGGTTTACTTTACTTCATTAATTTTTTAATCCAAGGGTACTCTGTATACGCATTACATAATTTAGGCTTAAATGTTTGCTTGTGGTCCTTACTTTCTGTTGATTATCATGATCACTGATTTTTACTATTTTTTTACCGTGCTTTATTTAGGTAGAAAGCAGCTATTCTTTTCTCCAAATACCATTTATTCGTAACATTTATTGCTTGTTACGCATTTATTGCGTTTTGGAATCCACAGTTACGTAAGTAACTCTGAAGAGTGTCTGACAGTAAAGTTAGTTATTCAATTCAATACAATTTTTATAGAGTATTACAAACTCACCTGAAACATTAAATACAGCACACATGTAAATATTTTCAATAAAGATTGACATGCGATGACACCATTAAAAGATTACATGACGTACGTCCATCCCACTAGAAAGCCTGTAGTGGTAAATAGATGAATTGTCTTAACATCACTCTGAATAGCAAATTAAGCTACTTTGAATTATTCATTGTCTTTCTTTCTGAGACGCTGTCTTTATACAACCTGTTCCAGGAAAACTCTTTCTTAAATTAAAGTTTGCTATTAAATACTCCCTTTAGCAATTTATATAACACATATTTATAATTACTAACCTTAGGACACGTAAGCAATTCGCTTTCAATGCTATACTTGTTAGATTTTCATATACAAAGCTAGAAATTCTTTACAGTTTTCTTCGCCAATTATTAAAAGTAAAAATACTTTTATTTATATAACAGAACTTTTATTTAATTTGACCTAAGAAAAATACGTAACCACCATATCATGATTACAAAATATCCTTTATCATATTAAACGCTAATTTACAAAAATTGACTTACAGTCCATGATGTTATAATATTATATCACTTTCACTGAAAATGAAGTCCTCTTCAGCAAATGCGTAAAAATGCAGCATCGTTGGTTTAGGCTTTATTTAGGAGAAAGTTGTTACAATTATTTTTTAAATATCTTTACCTTTTTTATTCTGCTTAATACGGAATAACAACAAAACGCATTTATAGACTTCCTCATCTCAAAGGCAAATGCTACAAAGACACTAAAAACAAATGCAATAAATACATAAAATATAGTTACGATATTGCAATTTTGAAATGTCAGTGGTCGTACTTCTTCCCTTTCTAAACAACTTTTGCATCTTCTGTAGTTCCTTCCTCTGAGATATTCAATCCATTTGTTGAGCAGTCCAGAATGAGCAATGGCCGAAAATGAGTTCTGAAATTTGGGTTTCAATAAAGGATGGTTTTCAAAATTGAGTGAAATAGCGTGGATTTCGGGCCACAAAATACTATCAACGTGACCGACGTACAATTGTCTTTTGGGCTTAACTGATTCTGAAAGATCCCAAAACGAACTGTTTAGGAAATAGTGAATCCTGCTTTGTTTGTCCATCCAAACTGAATTGTTGCATTGGGATATCCACTTCTGGGGACTGACAAATGGGAATCCATCATAAAAGGTGTACGTTTTCATTATTTCCTTATGTTTTAGAAATTGGTCATTGATAAGACGATTTTTCTCCCTATGCATAAATGCCAACGGAGTATTAACATAGTGATTGAAAGAAAATATTTGTCTGAACAAATATCTTTGAGTTGCACTATTTGCATACTGAAATGTTCCCATTATCTCCTGGGACGTTTCCTTACCCGATACAACCTTTTCCAATATATCCTTATTGTACTGCATTCTAAAGTCCTTTATTTGACTTATGTTTGAGATGTGATAATAATAATCCATTTTTAAATGAAAAATCGTGTATGGAACAAATAATTTAAGGGCTTTAAGGCCATGTATTTGCTGATCAAATGGCTTCCATGGAAGAGAATTCCAGAATGGACCAATTGTTCTTATCTGATTAGTGTAATTCACCAACTGGTCTATAGACTCCAGTCGCTTAGTGGGGAGAGGGTCAACTAAATTCGTGGTGACGATTCCTTTGTAACCATTTGTTACTATAATGAGCATAAGAAGCAGTGGGCCCAAGGTTAACCTAAATTTTGAAGAACGTTCTGCTTTGCCGGGCAACGAGCAGCCAGCTTCAATTAAATATGCATAAACTAACATCCAAAATGGAAAGTACTGATTTTTGCCACGTAGGGTGTAAATAATATGCAAGAATGCGGCCATAAAGAAAAGTGTGACAACAAGAGCCACCCAAGTCTCCCAATGAAATGGCTGCAAGTAGCCGTAGAAAGACAGATTATCGTTTTCCAATAACATGCACGAAATAAAATTGTACCCGTCCACATTTGTAAATACAACCAAACTGTAACGTTCCACTTGTCCCAGAGCCGTATGGTATAAGGATTCAGCTCGCAAATTGTACCGCATGTAAAAGTGGGGTATACCTAAATTACTTGCACCGCCATCAGTAGTAATTGTCGAATTTGGAAAGGTATTGAGTAGTAATGATGAAATGAAAATACCCTCATTCAAATTTCTATTTTCTCCTTTAAGGTTTGCAAAGTACAAATTTCTTGAGAGTCTACGCTTCTTACGAGCAACATCACTGGCTAGCAACCTAAGTTCCATATTTTGAATAGGCACCATATTCATGTATATTTCCAATACCTTTCGTTTTACCTGTTGAGCATTTAAATAACGATCACTGAATTTTATTGGAAATAATGATATTTTCCTTAAGTTGTCATTCGTGTGTATAAAGTGCAGGGGCACTTCGTCTTGTGTTTGAATCGACCACAATAATTCCACAATTTTGAAGGAAAATCCGCCTTTATATCTGTTGCTGTTTTGAAGCCTTTGAGCGTACTCCACTCTCTGTTTTTCTGTGCTAAGCAAGTTAATATCAGTCAGAAAATAAAGTGAACAATAAAGCGCATATTCGTATTGATCCAAAAACAAATGTCGGCTCCAAGAAGGCTGCTTTCTGTAGTTCAGGGACTTAATTTTGGAGGCGATATAGTAAGTATGTTCCACATCTTTAATATTTGCGGTATTGAGGTTTATTGCGATATTAGTTATACAAGTAAACCTTCCAATTTCCAAGCCATATTCTCTGTAAGTGGGATCAGTATTGATTAAAGCATAAGGAATTTCAATTTTCCGTAATTCTTCAAACACTAATTCCTTCAATGTATCAATTTCCTCCGTTTTGTAAACAATGATGTTTATATGACAATTTTTGGCAACCGTTGTTGTCAGTGCGTACAAATTTCCACAGAAACCAGTGGAACTTATTGAAATTAAAATCCATACTTGCAGAAATGTTGTAATTATTTTAGGATTGCTTAAGGCAGTAGTACTGTGGACTTGCATGGCTGTTTTATTAGCATAGGATATTTGTTTATGTTTGAAGTTGCGGATAGGAAATAAAACCTTCTAATAATTCTGCAAGACGACGCTTTTCTAATGTTTCTCTCTCAGTTTCGTGGCGTTACATAAACCTTTTAGCTGTATTAAATACACTTTAGCAGTATTACCAAACATTTTCAGAAAGGGGGTATAATTATTAAGAGTGTATCAAGTTAATAGTGAAGCATTCAATTTAGTTAAACATGTTAAGTAGGCCAACAAGATTGAACCACTTTGAAAATTACAAGCACTGTTATTTAAGATATGCTTTCAAATATTTATAGTTAAATAGTTAAATAACTGTACTCTTCAGTACAGTAGTAGTACCTTCAAATGCAAACTAAGGTTCTATCTATTTTAAAGCTAATGTGCTGAAATTGATTATCTGTCTTTGTATTTGTACTGTTGCCAGAATTTCAATTGTTAAACTCTTGGAAAAGCAATGTTTAGTTGGGAAACAGATAGTAGGAAATACTATCTGATAATATAGTATATTCTGTAGCATGAAAATTAGCATTATATAGTAATAGGAAGAAAATGGAAAACAAACCATTGATTGTCATAACCTTTGCAGACATTAGTAAGTAGAATTGCCACATATTTAAGATGCCCCAGAACGATGTAGTATATACGATTTGACCTTTAATAACTCATAATAGTTAAATCTCCTAAAACACTAAATCCAACACATGTAAATTTTCCAATAACGATTGACACGTAATGGTATGCTTAACTAACTTACCTTAGAAATATTGCATGACGTATGTACATAGTACATACCACTTGAAAGCATATAGTGCTACATATAATCGTAGTTGTTTTCCCATCACTCTGAATAGCAAATGTACTTTGAATTATTCATTGCCTCTCTCTGAACTGCTGTCTATATGCACAAGCTACTGTAGAATATAGTAGAATAAACCACGTCCGTTAAATGTACTCAAAAAATGGAAAATAATATGCTCTTTATACCGTTGATTTTTGAAAAATACGGCCACAATGAACAGTTTAGAAGGAAGAGAAACCCAAATTTCTCAATTAAGCTAGCTATCGAAATTCCTGCTAGTTTCTTATTTACAAGGCTAGATAATTTTTGACAATTAGTAACAATAATTTTGCTAAGCGGAACAGTTATTCCATTTCACAGAAAAAAGTTACGTAACTGTAAATTTGTGATTAATGCCTTGTAATCTATTTAGCAATTTCGTTGTTTTCACTATTCGTTACAGTTATTATGCTTATACTTATTTTTGGGCAATTGCTAATTTACTCAAATTGAATTAAAGTGCTTATTTTATAATGTCAACATTGATGCTATTACATAGGGTTATCATAAACCGTCATCTAAATTTTACTGCTCAAAAACTTGATAAGAGTGTATAAAGTTAGTTTCCCAATAATTTAATTTATACTCATGTTATTTTTAGGCACTAGTCCTGTTACTAAAAGATAATTGTGCTTTCAGTGAAAATAAATTTCTCTTATTCAGGTAGACGCAATTCGGTATCATTGATGTAGGCTTTATTAAAGAAAAAGTCATTACAATTATTAGGGCTTCTGTTATCAGAAGTAAACAGCATTCTATGGGAAGAAGAAGAAAGTCTCCAGGGCGCAGGTCTCATAATCGGGTTCAGTGTTAAAAATTATTACGGTTTACTGTTTTGTGTATCCTATTGCAATTGTGGTTTTCTCATAATTGGTCGCTGTTCTCTTTCCCAAAAGATTTTCCAATGCACTTTAAATTATGCATTTTATAATATATTTTATTTAATACTTTTTTAATCTTACATAGTAAAGAATATCGAACAACTGCATTCATGGACTTCCTGATCTCAAAAGCAAATGCTGCAAAAACACTCAAAGCAAATGCCATGGCTACATAGAAAATGGTTGCGATATTACAATTTTGAAATGTCAGTGGTCTTACTTCCTCTCTTTCTAAACAGCTCTTGCATTGTATGTAGTTTCTTCTTCTGAGATATTCAATCCATTTGTTGAGCAGTCCAGAGTGAGCAATGGCGTAGAGTGAGTTCTGAAATTTGGGTTTCAATAAAGGATGGTCTTCAAAACTCAGTAAAATCGTGTAGGTTTCGGGCCACAAAATACGATCAACGTGTCCGACGTACAATTGTCTTTTGGGTTTAACTGTTTCCGAAAGATCCCAAAGAGAACTGTTTAGAAAATAGTGAATCCTGCTTTGTTTGTCCATCCAAACAGAATTGTTGCATTGAGATATCCACTTCTGGGGACTGACAAAGGGGAATCCATTATAAAAGCTGTACGTTTTCATTATTTCCTGATGCTTTAGAAATTGTTCTTTGACAATGCGACTAGTCTCCCTATGAAAAAATGACATCGGAGTAATGTAGTGACTGAATGAAAATATTTTCCTGAACAGAAATCGAGGCTCTGCAATATTTGCGTACTGAAATGTTCCCATAATCTCTTGTGACGTTTCGTTACCGGATACTACCTTTTCCAATAGGTTCTTAGTGTATGGCATCCTAAAGTCCTTTCGTTGACCATTGTTTGATATGTGATAATAATAGTCCATTTTTATATGAAAAAGTGTATGAATACCAAATATTTTAAGAGAATCAACGGCTGTCATTTGCTGATCAAATGGTTTCCATGGAAGTGAATTCCAGAATGGACCAAGAGTTTTTATTTTATCAGTGTAATTCACCAACTGATCTGCAGATTCCAATCGATTAAATGGGAGAGGGTCGTCCAAATTCGTGGTGACGATTCCTTTGTAACCATTTGTTAATATAATGAGCATAAGGAGTAGTGGGCCCAAGATTAATCTAAATCTTGACGAACTTTCTGCTTTGCTGGGTAGAGAGCAGCCTACTTCGATTAAATATGCATAAATTACCATCCAAAATGGGAACGATCGATTCTTGCCAAGTATGGTGTAAATTATATGCAAAAATGCCGCAACAAACAAAAGCGTGAGAACAAGAGCCACCCAAGTCTCCCAATGAAATGGCTGCAAGTAACCATAGAAAGATAAATTATCATCTTCCAATGATATGCATGAAATGAAACTGTAACCGTCGATATCCGTAAACACAGTTATACTGTAGGGTTCTCTGCGTTCCACAACCGCGTAGAATAGTTCTTCAGCTCGCAAATTATACCACATGTTAAATTGTGGTGAACGTGACTCTTTTTTGGAGCCTCTATCAATAATAATTGTCGAATTCGGAAAGCCACTGAGTAATAATGATGCAATGAAAATACCCTCGTTCGAATTCCAGTTTTTCCCCTTAAATTTTCCAAAGTACAAGTTTTTTGGGAGTTGACCCCTATAGTGGGCAACATCATAGGCTATTAATCTAAGTTCCATATTTTGAACAAGCACGAAATTCATGTATATTTCCAACACCTTACTTTTTACTTGATGAGCATTTAACTGTCGATCACTGAATTTTATTGGAAATAATGATGTTTTCCGTAATTTGTCATTTGCGTATAGAAAGTACAGCGGCACTTCGTCTTGTGTTTGAATAGACCACAACAATTCCACTATTTTGAAGGTAAATCCTCCTTTATTTTTGTAGATGCTTTGAAACCTTTGCGCGTATTCCACTCTCAGTTTATCTGTGTTAACCAAGTTAATGTCTACGAGAAAGTAAAGAGAACAATAAAGGGCAAATTCATATTGATTCAAAAACTCGTGGGAGCTAAATTTGTTCCGATTTCTGTAGTTAAGAGATTTAATTTTCGAGGCGATATAGTAAGTATGTTCTGCATCTTGCATATTTGCGGTATTGAGGTTTATTGCGATATTAGTTATACACGTAAACCGTCCAATTACCATGCCATACTCTTTGTAAGTTGGATCTGCATTGATTAAGGCATAAGGAATATCAATTTCCCGTAATTCTTCAAACACAAATTCCTTCACTGAATCAATTTTCTCCGTTTTGTAAACAATGATGTTTATATGACAATTTCTGGTCACCGTTGCTGTCAGTGCGTACAAATTTCCACAGAAAGCAGTGGAACTTATTGAAATTAAAATCCATATTTGCAGAAATGTTGTAATTATTCTACGATTGCTTAATACAGTAGTATTGTAGACTTGCATGGCTAAGTTTTACTAGCGTAAGATATGAATTTTTTTTTGAAGTTGCCGATAGAAAATAAAACCTTACTTTATTACTTCTTCAAGACTACTTAGATGACACTTCTCTTTGAAGTTTCATGGCGTTACATAAGGGACCGTCCATATATTACGTAACGCAAAATTTCCATTTTTTGGACCCCCTCCCACCCCTCCGTAACACCACCGTAACACGGAGCTGAACCCCCTCCCCTAATATTACGTAACACCAAAGAAAAAGTTTCTACATTCAGTATAGCAGTATCACTATTTAACAGTATATTAAATCACGCTTTAAAAGCTGTTCATTGCATAAATTACTAAATAATTTATAACCTTGATAAAAACTTAGTTAATACAGGTAATTGCTGATTAACTATTGTAGCAAGTTTGCGTAGTACAATATGGTAGCTTAATTCAGATATTATTTAAAACACTATTATTATCATGAATTCTTTTCTTTTATTATGTTAAGAAAACTATTGTGTACTTTTGTACTGTCGCATGTCGCATTTGCATATTGGGGGCGTAATTTGTTCAAACTTTCAGATTTGGTCAATTTACGTTTCAAATAAATTTTCAGGAATGTTTTTTAAATTATTACAATAAATTGCTTTCTCACTTCACAGGAGCAAGTTTTTTGAGACATCAAATTAACCATTTTAAAGATTTTCATCAACAATATTATACGAAATATTTTGCCAGTTTTGAGTAATTAGACATTGAAACATTTTACGATTTTTCGAAGTTTAAATAATTAATAGCTGGACCTTATTATTTTAACTTAATTGTTGCCTTCCAAAGCAGTTTTCAAATTGCTTTGATTTTTGTAAATCTTTTTTCTTACGATAACATAATCGTGATAGATAGTATCATAATTTAGTGTTTTAAATAACATTTATTTATTATAAACCTTAAAACGATAAAGCTATTACTTCGATTGGTGACAATTGTAATTTTAATGCAAAATTTATAGCAAAATTTTCTATGAAAAACAGGTAAAAATTTGGTTACGTAACAAAAGTTTTGACCCCCCCTCCCCCCACCGTAACACTGCGTAACACTTTCGGGTACCCCCTCCCCCCCCTAAACTGCGCACGTAATATATGGACGGTCCCTAAACCTTTCAGCTGTATTAAATACACGTTAGCAGTATTACCAAACATTTTCAGAAAGGGGGTATAATTATTAAGAGTGTAGCGAGTAAATAATGAAATATCCCATTTAGATAAATAGGTTGAGTATGCCGACAAGCTTGAACCACTTTGTAAATTACAAGAAGATGCTTTCAAATATTTATGACAGTTAAATAACTTTACTCTCTAGTACATTAGTAGTACTTTCAAAAGGAAATTAAAGTTCTATCTATTTGAAAGTTAATGTGCTGTAATTGATTCCCCGTCTTTGTATTTGTACTGTTGCCAGAATTTCATTTCATTTTCGAATTGTCAAAATTTTGAATCGGAACCAAATTTTTCAGTAAGAAAATCAGTAAATTATACCGTTTGGAAAATCTCAATCGAAAAAGTGGAAAACCGCTTCTCCAAATCCCCTAGGTCACTGGCAATGTCGGTTGGCAAGCGGGTCTTCTACTCTTTTTTTGCATTTATTGACAGACAAATTTGCGATTTTATTATCGATAATATTGGTTCCGATTCAAAATTTCTCTTCCAATGGTGCCTGTCACGTTTTAAGAGGTATCATTTACAAATGTCATCTGTATCCGTGAATGTCATCTACTGTGAATTTCCAACTCTGTTTTAGAAGCAAAATAATTAATAAAAGCTTCCTTTTGCTAATTTTTTGTGTGATGATGACTAAATTTAAACGGAATTCTCATTTCAAAACACGTTTGGAAATCTTTAAAACAACTATTTATAATGTCGCTTTTTATCAAAATAATAACTAATCTAAATGGCTAAACACAAAAAATTGTGTCAATTTTAGCAAAAAGAATTTTTTATCTAAAGGTACTCCATGTACTCATTACACAAATTAGTTTTGAATGGTGTTTTTGTTTTTCGCTTTCCTGTGGTATTTACATTCATTGATGTACGTTCTTTATGTTCTTTTATTACTGATCTTTATAGAAATCAATCTTCTCTTAAAATATTTTTTATGCGTAACATTTAGTGCTACAGTCATATTGATAGCTGGAGTAATATTCAGACGGTAAATAATTTGCTTGATTATCGATTAAACCATAGACAAAACTAGACTATTGATTGCTGCATAGTCACCTATAAAATGAAGTCCAGAACCGTATATATCATGTTAGCAGTGATGGCTGCTTTCAATGCAGATTAGCAAGACTTGCCATATGGTCTACTTACCATTATTACATGGCTTAAGTCAATCGGCTTAAAAGCATAAATAAAATCATTGCTTAACACCACTCTGAATAGTAAATGTGAATGTATAATTTATAATGCTAAAGTGCTCTGACGTATTTAATGGCTGTCTTTCTGACCTGCTGGGAACAGAACAAACCACGTCAATTAAATATGCCTAAATAGAAATTGTGAAATAATGGTTAGACCGTTATGCTCAGAGTTGACACTCACAAAGTTTCGGTTGCAATGCAATATCAAAACTGTATCTTTATTAAGGAAAGTCAATTGTATTTATACATGATTGAGAAATGCTTACATACTAAAACGTACCTAAAACGTACCTAAGAAAAGTATTTAATACAAGGACAGAGGAAAGAGAGAGTGATGCAATAACATAAATATTATTGTACTAGGTAACCTTCTAGATCTAAGTAGAAATGAAACTCAGAAGGATGATCTAAATATGTTGTACTTTACATCGAGATATTAGGGCTAAGAATGCTTAATATTTAGTACAACGTTTTCATTCTAATACATAACGTACATAATACATACTTACTACATATTTCAATACCCTCCTTCATCCGCATGCAGTTTCTTCAAGTTGTTTTGATTTATCGATGAATGCTGATGTCGTCAGGTTCCAGTTCAGTGTCCTTTGCTGCTGTTGATGAATCTTCGTCCTTGTCCTTTAGAGTTTGAAGTTCAGATTCCTCAGCTCCTCTTTTGTTTTGCTTGGTCATCTTTCTTTTTGCATTTTTACATCTCGGATGTATTTTCTTGTATGCAAACCAGACCGCAATGACTGATATGAACGTAATAACCAGTCCGTATAGCAGACCAAAGTGTGTACCATGGTTTCTGCTCCAGTGGTTTTCGTCCAATTCCTCTAATATAGGAAAAGTTCTGTTTAACTCATCCCAATTAACTTGAGGAGTCAAATGCCATTCAATCTTCTCAATGTACAATGGATCTTGTTTCTCATTGTATACGAGATCCAGTACTTGCCCGTTATACGTGACATTATTCAACGTAAATGTCGCTGTAAGTGGCAATGTAAATACCTTTGCAGGGCATTTTACAACTCTTGTTGTACCGAGAAGAAAAGTTAGTCCAGGGCAATAAATGTAATATTTATTGTTATATGCTTTTACTTGCACATATTTTATCTCGTCCTGGTCTTTAGACTTTTCACAGCGATGTAACTTGAACTGCTTATCAGTTTCAGTTAGTATCACTTTCTGTTGGCAATTTCTGGACGGAGAGTACATTACTCTTCCTCTATGAGCCGTGCCCATATCAATTGCATAAACACAATCTTCTACCTGTGATATCATGGCGTTAGACGGCCCTTGATATTCAATGCTGCAGGTTTGGTTCTTTTCCTTTAACATTAAGGTAAAAGGATCTGCCTCAACTATTGTCAGATTCGTACTAACAATTGGAACTACAAACTTCATGTACAATGAAGTTCTATAATTATCCATATAGCAGTCCTTAGGTTCACCGTATTCCAGTGGACATTCATCTCCACATGGTAACGTGAAGTTCAGAAATTCAAACAGAAGATCATCCATCATCCTCTTTTTGAATTTACGGTTTGTTTCTTGTAGGATTCCCTTTCCCACAACTAAACGTGAAACAATGTAGGCGACAAGGTATTGGATTTCTATTGACTTTTCGGCAAATTCATTTACCTCAACAGTCAATTTGCTCACAGTTAGAGCCATTTTCTTCACTTCTTGTCTTAAGAATTCAACATCCTCACTGTTGATTCTCGCCTTTCTTTCTAGGTTGTCCAATGTTCTTTCGATCTCTTCTTGAGAAATCCAAAGTTGATCTGTCTGGTGGACCGCGTATCCACCCAGACCAACACCTGCGCTTGCTACGGCTGTTATCATCAATATTCCTATGATAACAAAGATTGCTCTCTTCTCAACACTATGTACTATGAGAGCATCTCTTCTAGGACATATTCCTTCAAGCTCGTTGAGAAACAGTTTCTTATACTGTTCCTCACAGTGTGCTTTCAATTTAATGATTGCACTGCCACTCAGTCCATCTAGTGGTAGCAGTTTGCAAGGTGAAATAAGATTTATCTTGAGATTTACACTTGTAAATCCCGTTACAGCTGGTTGATCAATCTTTCGCCAGACTACAGGACTTCCAGTCTGGAGATTCTCACAGCCTCCGAAACTTAGGAACATGAATTGTAGTAAAAAGAACATCAGGGTCATAAAGTTCAAACTGAACTTTTGGGTGACCATCACCTTACTGAACAGTGATTTCCTTTTTTGATCTACAGATTCTTCCTCATTGAAATCTTGTTTCTTCTTTAGGTTCATTAGTCCTCTTTTCTCCTGAAAAGGGACTCTTGAAAGTGGTTTTGTCAGGG
>CM036940.2:92942270-93020270 GCA_020352615.2 Yoshiicerus persimilis
TGACTGACTGCAAATCTTATAATATAAATATAACGAATTTGATTTTTAAGCTGTCTTTAGAACACAGCATTATTTCATTTATAACTATTTATTTCTAGATTCTGCATTGTATTTTTGGATTTTTGAACTTTGACGATATTAAGCGGTTTCGCCTCGTTTCTATTCGGTGGAATAAAGTATTGATTCCGTTTTTAAAGAAGAGGAGTTCCATTTCCTTCAAAATAAACATTAGAAGCAGCATTTCCCAAAAAATTTCTGAAGTTAATAAAGACTTTATTTGCTATTTGCGTCCTATTAATCTAATTTAGATATAGATTTCTCTAATATTATTCCGATTTAACCGAACTATTAAGGAGCACTCTGGCCATAACTCTCCTGTTTGCCAGAAAGTGATCCATTTCAATTAGCTATTAATATGGTTTGCCTACTAAAACTAAATGTGTAAATTATCTTATTTGACGTGATAAAAAAATTTCTAATCATAATTGACCCAAAGGTCGCTGAGGGCCATTGCAACACCAGGAAACCTTTCGGAAGAGTCATTGATAATTCTGTTTGTTCGTAGATTTTTTGTGTAAATTAAACCATATTTTACTTTGTGTGTAAAGTAAACCATAGTTTGCTTTGTGTGTAAAGTAAACCATAGTCTACTTTGTGTTTAAAGTAACCCATAGTTTACTTTGTGTTTAAAGTAAACCATAGTTTACTTTGTGTTTAAAGTAAACCATAGTTTACTTTGTGTTTAAAGTAAACCATAGTTTACTTTGTGTGTAAAGTAAACCATAGTTTACTTTGTGTGTAAAGTAAACCATAGTTTACTTTGTGTGTAAAGTAAACCATAGTTTACTTTGTGTGTAAAGTAAACCATAGTTTACTTTGTGTGTAAAGTAAACCATAGTTTACTTTGTGTGTAAAGTAAACCATAGTTTACTTTGTGTGTAAAGTAAACCATAGTTTACTTTGTGTGTAAAGTAAACCATAGTTTACTTTGTGTGTAAAGTAAACCATAGTTTACTTTGTGTGTAAAGTAAACCACTTTTAAAAAAATCTGTCCATTAACAGAAGTTTTATAATATGTGTGCAAAATATAAATTTGGCATTTCATCACAGCATAGTGACTAGAAAACTTCAATTAAAAAAATTGAACCGCTGATCGGACTGCATCTATCCACAAAGAAATTTGACATGGGGTTGGGATACCCGACTAGCTAATTGAAATCAAAATGAAAATTGGGACCCAAATTATTACTATTTGAAAGGGGCAAAGAAAATAAATAAATTACAAATAAATTTTACGTGAGACAACAATGTGGAAAATACACCACGTAGTCATGCTTAATGATCGCCTTCCCTGCCGAGAAAATAAAAGACGTAAATATAGTCAGTCATATATATCAAGCGTTCCTCACGAGTTCATTTTTCCTTTCACTATCCTCTTGAATCGCTATTTGTGTTCAAGTTATTTGTGTTCAAGGAGACACACAGCCTTAGAAGAAGTAATACGCAATGGGCATTAGAAGACAACTGAAATCCTTCGAATTATGATGTGATTCAAGTTTGCTGACTCTAGTCTATTAGAAACTCTACTCTCAGTATTATTTCATGAGATGAATGGCGGTAATAATGATCTGCGTAGCCGGGTAATTGTCTTTAAAATATTTTAAATAAACAAATAAATCATATATATATTTTACTTTCATGATTTAAATCGCAATTGAGACAACGCTTATTATAATGAATGAATCGACTGCAACAGATTATTTTTCCATTTGATTTAATTTACTTGGTCACTGAATGGTTGTAATTTATAAAGTAAGCATTAAAACAAAGAACTGAAATTGTCATCGAATTCAATTGTCCTTTCTGAAATCCCTCCACCTCCTCCATCAAGGCGAGCGGTGGGTGTAAACGTCGTAAACGTTATTACGTCAGAGTAAACTCGTGCCTACGTCAGAGTAAACTCGTGCCTACGTCAGAGTAAACTCGTGCCTACGTCGGAGTAAACTCTACGGCTTTTGAAATGGCCAATGACGTTTCTAATGTAAGCAGGGGGAAAGGAAAAGAAAGGAAAGCAGGAAAAGCAGCGAAGCTGATGCTGCAATTGGCGATCTCCTGGGCGGGTTAGGACAACCACCTCCTCCGCCATCACCACCACCTCAGCAAAACTGGCAGCAGCTTTAGGAGCGAACTTCGCGGAGGATGAGCAGGCAGCTGAACGTGAAATTCGCACTGGGCATATAAAAATCTTGAATTTATTTATTTACCCCTAGTTCCAGGGGTTAGGGAACACGTGATATTTGAGGCGGTACCCATCAAATGCCTCATATTCTCTAAGGGTGGCCCAAACCTCGTGATACCCCTCTCTCTAATGGAAATATTTCGATCAACATGGATCAACGGCAATGAAGAAGCATTTACTTAGGAAAAAGGACGCACCAAGGTATTCATCTAATACATACTCTTATAATTAGGTTACTAGAATAAGAACACACGTAATTATTACGAGATTCAATTTGTCATGTAAAAAACTGTACGAAGATATACCACAAACAAAATTGTATTTAAGCACAAAAAATGTAAATAATAAAGCAGTCTTGAAACACAGCCGTGAATAACCCAGTCTTGACAATTCAATCTTGACTATTCAGTCTTGCATTTTTGAGTCTTAATCTCAGTATATTCATACACGCATCTTTATATTACTATATCAGTAATTATTATTTCATTAGACTCGTCAAGTAAAATTCACATCTGACTATACTTCAGGCTCACTAGTTCAACTTGATATTACTATAGGAATTACATTATCCAGAATACTTGGTAGAAATAACTTAATTTCAATCTCATACAAGTAGATTTCCGTATTGAAAGTGTCTAACTCATAGTATAAACTATCAAACGAACTTCCGATAAATATTTCCAGGGATGGTTGAAACATCTACAAAAGCAATACACATAGTATTGCACATATATTAGCCACCATAACTAATTGTATGACACTATATACAGTTAGGAATTAAGGCCTACATATCAGCCTTACAAATATTTATAATACACAACTAGGACATAGAAATGTTGCAATAATAGAATCTAATTCCCAGCTATTCACATTCATAAGGTCTTGGATTCCTGTATGCTACTTTGTAGTTCGCACTTGTTGGAATATTGTACTGGATTGTACGACTAAGACAACTGTATTGGTTCAGGCGTAACAGATCCAGAACTCCTTCCCCTGAAATTACACTGCACAATATATTCAGTGCAGAAATTCGTTGAACAAGACTGTTACTGGAACAGACTTACGGGGAGCGCGAGCAAATAGTTGAAAGAGTACGTAAATTTTGTAGATGAACTTTTGTAAATAAATGTAATATGTTGTAAATATATATGTAATATGTGTACTTGCGTTTTAAAACCGTAACATTGCCCGCTTAGAAATAAGAATCATTCTGCTAAATTTAGCAGCATTGATACCCGAACGGAAGCATGCAGCACAACCGACACTACTAGCAACAGATACTACACAACCGACTTGCGTGACTGTTGGTTACAGTGTCGGTTGTACTCCATGCTTCCGTTCGGGTTTCAATGCTGCTAAATTTAGCAGAATGATTTTTATTTATAAGCGGGCAATGTTACCGATTTAAAACGCAAGTACACACATGTTGTACATATATATGTAATATGTTGTACATATATATGTCATATGTTGTACATATATATGCCATATGTTTTACATATATGTCATATGTTGTACTTATATATGTCATATGTTGTACATATATATGTCATATGTTGTACTTTACTTTTATGTTGTTGTGTGTGGTATTTAATGGCGTTAGGTGACCCCCTCGGGGGTTCAAGATTTGCCGCGTGGGGAAACAAGGATATCTAGGCCCCCTCTCCAGCAATTGCCTACGGGGGCGAGAGCGTAAAGGTCGAGGAATCCTCAGAGGGCGCTCTTTGATTCCTCTAATACTGTACCAGGCTGGAGAGGGGGCTAGAGGGATCCTTTAGTGGGATCGCCTCCGGTTGAGGAGACGATCTGCCAACGGCAGGTCGTCAATGCATCCCTCTGAGCCGCAAAGGGAGCAGGCGAGAGACGGGGGTTCTCCTTCTGCATCCTCTGGAGCTTCTGGAGGTGCTGGATCTTCTGGAAGAGGTGCCGGGGCCTCTTCTTGCTGCGGAGGAGGCGCTGGGGCCTCTTCAGGTGCTGGAGGAGGTTCCAAGGCATCTTCAGCTGCCTCTTCCGGCTCTGCAGCAAGTCCTTGAGCCTCTTCTAAGGGGTTTTCAGGGTCGGCTTGCTCCTGCCCTGGAGGATCTTCGCCGGCTTCCGGTTCGGGAGCCTCGACTTTGAGAGGAGGGACAGCCCTTTTCAGGCGCCTCCAGAAAAAGAAGAGAGCGGCTGCGGCAGCTCCCACGATGACCAGCAAGGTCACTGCAGCTCCTAAGGCCCCGGAATCGACGTCGTACCCTGCAGGTAAGGGAATTTTTAAAATTTTTACTTTAAAATTATATTATTAGAATGAAATATAATTTTCCCTTACCTGCAGGGGATTCCACCATTGTTGTTGTTGCTGTTTCTGCCGCGGATGATGGCCAAGGAAGACTCCTGATGGACGGGACAGGGGCGGCCTCCCGCAAAATAAACATTTGCCCTTCCAGGGAAGCGAAGGCTGCAGCCGTACCTTTCGGCCCACCTACACAACTCTGCCACGCATTCCAGGCAGGTAGGTAGCAGGTCACAACCTGCAAACAAAATTAAATTAATATTTATTTAAAAAACTTTTACTTTGCAAGCTTGTAGTAAAGTGAATGGAATTTGTTCAAATTACGCGGGCTCTTTCCCCGGCAAAACTGAACCAATTCCATTCACTTTACTACAAGCTTGCAAAAAAACACTCCTGTTGCAGAATCTACTACAACACCTGCCCTGTCTAAACAATGGAAGCACCTCATTGCCCCAGGTGAGTCCAAAATCTTACTTTTAAGTGGTAATATTATACCACTGTATCAATTTACGATGTACCTCACTGATAAAAAGGTAATAAAACATTATCAAATTGATACAGTGGTATATTACCACTTAAGAGTAAGGTTGACAGAGATGAGACTAAATAAATATTTATTAGTTAAACGAACATATTTATAATTATTATTATTATTTATTTACTATACATGGGAGGAGACTAATAAATTTTACAGAAGGGTGAATGAAATGAAAATATAAGGTATTCAGTTAAACTTTTCTGCACATGTAAACATTGCTAAAAATGCTTCGGAATCAAGGCTACAAAATGTTAGACTTCAATTTTTGATATTTATTCCCAGTTTCAAAAATAAGCCATTTTAAAAAACCCATCGCAGCCCTATGAGACTTATGTTTCCGATTCTGTCATTGATACAGAATTTTCAATTTAATTTTATGTATCTCTGCAGATGACTATTCGAACCTTGCTCCCGTCTTCTTTTAGACACTTTTTACTGAAAAATACGAAAAAAATTGAAGTCTAACGTTTTGTGGGTATGATTGTAGAGTATTTTTGCAATATTTACATGAACAGAAATGTTACTTTAAAAAAAGGTTGTGAATTTTCAGTTTTTCAAGGCAATTTGATAGACAATTATCAAAATTGACTCCTCATTTCAATTGAAAAACAGTATCTACTGGTAAGCCTTAATTGTGCAATTATTTATAGTGACAACAGATTTCTCGTAATAGTAAATGACCAAAGTATGAGCCAAGAAGTCGCTGTTAACTTCTTTCGCGAATAGAAAGGAGGATCAAGTAGAGATTTCCAATAAGAGATTTGAACTTCTATAAGGGACGTATTTGGAAAAGCCTATACCTTGCCATTAGTGGGGATGCTAAGCACTACTGTATTTCAGAGATAATTTCAGAAACCAAGACAACAATCTTGGTATGCGTAAGTGTCTTGACCGTTAAGTTGCAGACTTTTCCAAAAGCGTCCCTTATAAAAGTTCAAAATCCCCCCATGTGGAAATCTCTAGTCGATCCTCCTGGTAAAGCGCAAGAGTTTATTCTCCTAGGTCCAAACCTCATACAATCCAAACAATATACTAACCTTGATATACAGTGTAGTAATAGTTTTTTCTATTATTTCGAATTCAGGATTATGTTCGTACAAATTTCGAAACTTGGACAGCAATTCTCAAAAAGTCGTAAAATTACGATCGTTGATTTCTGTAAAATCATTGGCTAATTTTTATAGTAACGTCGAAAAACGTTTTCGTTTTATCACAAGCCTTAACCGGTCAGGAATTAGTTTTTTGTAAAGCCTGGTTTTCTTTGTATATCGTGAAATGACACATTATCTTGTCTAATTCAAAATATTGTGCATTACATTTAATTAGTTAAACGTGCAATGGTGCAATGACTTACTATCATGTTTATCTATCTGCTGCTTTGTAATAATTAGTTAGAGATATAATAACTTTAAATTGTCAAAAGTATTCCTTACAAGCCAGTTGTTATCTCCTAACGAATTAAGTAATTAACAACCTATCGTGTTATATAATGTAATATTATTATTATTTTCAGATGCAGCAAAACATTGTTTTATACACATCTTTATTGCACACAAGTATTATTGAAGTTGATATAATTTCATGCATTTTCTATATTACTATTTAAATTAAACACTTCATTTTCCATTTTCCTGATTAATTTATTTCATCAATACCGTTATATTTGTCGTGGAATCCAATCTAATTATAATTATGTATGTAATTAATAGTAGCTTTCATTGCAAAGCAAAACATCTTACCATTTACATTCATTTTAGCAGATTAATAATATGTAAACTCGTATTCAAAAACTAAAGATTGCACGACGTGTACTAATAAAAGTGAACTGTAAAATCCGAAAGTGAATTAGAAAATGTGTAAAATTGATGGAAGGGACCACTATTCTCCGGTTCTGATTCTACGAGACCTTTTTCTATTAGGGCATGGAAGTTGGACAACTCCATATAGTTCGATTCGGTTCAGGAGATTTGGAAATGCAATTTCGTTTCTATTCAACGAGTCAGAGATTCAAGTCTCTTCAATTGCATTTTAAAGCTAGAAACCAAAGGTTTTTCAGAGATGAACAATCGTAATTTTATGATCTTTTGAGAATTCCTGTCTTGACAAATATAAAATATAAAAGCCAGCACTATCTTGAAAAATATTAAAATTCCATTCTATTCAACAAATCATCGTTTTAGGTGTTATAAGTATAAATAAGCTTATCTGTAATCCGTCACTGTGTAAAATGTAGAAGGGAATAACTAATGAAAGACTGTTGATGCAAAAGGATTTCGTAGTTCGTACTCTTCAACTGCATACTAATTAAGTGGAGATAGCAAAAGAATTACAAGGCTGATGTGATGTGGCATAAAGGTTTATTGTATCGAAGGGAATTTTAATATTTTTGCAAGATAGTGTTAGCTTTGCAGAACAAAATGCTTACACGGAAAAAAATTTTTGAATACTTATGCGTACTAAAAAAAATTTAGTACTAATATACTTAACATAAGTACAATTACCAAAACATGTGTATTCAAATTCGGTACATAGTATGTTTTGGCTATTAGTACTCAGTTTACGTTCAAATTAAGTACACATTCCGTACTGAATTATTTATGGGGCAACGTTAGACAGATCCAATATGTAATGAAAATTTTCCCTTATAACTCATACTGTGTGGTAGCTCAGTAAGTAGAGCGACAGACAGTAGATGGGAAGTCTGGGAATCGAATCCAGGCAATGCCTACTTTTTTTGTATGCATGTACTGCGATTCAGTACGGATACGTACTAATCACAATGTACGGGTTACATACAACAAGTTGACGAATTCGCTTAACACATTGTATAATGTACTGAAATATTTCAGTACGCAGTGTGTACCGAACAACAGTGAGGATCGTTCTTGTAACAAAATTAAGTACATATGTACCAAATTTTAGTACATTTGTATTGGTGAACAGTACTTTGTTTTTTCCGTGTATTAAGTACACCGTTTGTGCAGTGTAAGCAAGGAGAATAAACTGTTGTCGAGGTTTTCTCACGCGTTTTACCAGGAGTATCGAATAGAGAATGACAACAGTTTATTCACTTTGAAGGGATTAGGAATATTTTTCCCCCGTATTCCGGACACTCCAGACCCAAATCCTTCATCCAAGCCACCGCCAACTCACGCATGTTCCTGTACTCAACTCCAGACGTCACTATTACATTTCTCCCTCAAATATTCCCTTTTCCACAAATGTAATCAGTTTACCACAATTTTCTTGAGGACCCTGGTGAAGTAAAATATAATAATACCTTCTGTTTCTGGTGTCACAAAAATACATTCAAATAATAATATTTACATTACTACGAAATGCATGAGTACAATGCGGGTGGTCTTACAGTAATTGAAAAGCAATTTCACCACTTTCCCTTTATATCTAGCCTAATAATAGACAACACAGGGTGATGTGTCAACTACTATTTAAGCTTCACTGCTGTCTACACACATTGACGAAATCTATGTAGAGCAAATGATGTTTTGGCATTTTGTAAAATTGAATATTTGAGTGTTAAACAATAAATGACAATATTCAATTTTACAAAATGCCAAAACATCATTTGCTCTATAGAACAGTAGTAATCGAATGACTAAAGGCTGTAGTACCAAAAGGTCTCAAATTTCTTTTGGTAAACTCTGTAGTGCGTTGTACAGGTTGTAGCAACAGTAGTTGGAGTGTTCGGAGTCATCGTGGAAGGCCCTTTTGTAGTTGTAGTCTGAGTAACCTTGTCCACACTCACCGTGGATGGCTCTTTTGTAATTGTAATCGGAGTAACCTGGCTCGGAGTCATCGTGGAGGGCCCTTTTGTAGTTGTAGTCTGAGTAACCTTGTTCACACTCACCGTGCATGGCTCTTTTGTAATTGTAATCGGAGTAACCTGGCTCGGAGTCATCGTGGAGGGCCCTTTTGTAGTTGTAGTCTGAGTAACCTTGTTCACACTCACCGTGCATGGCTCTTTTGTAATTGTAATCGGAGTAACCTGGCTCGGAGTCACCGAGAACGCTTCAGGAGCAATAACAGTGGCTGCAGCCTTTTTGGTTGAAATCAACGTCATTACAGGTCCAGCTGCAGATCTTGTGGAAGGTACACGCTCGGTCGTCGGTTTCTTAGTTTCAGTAACTGAAAAAGAAAATACTGTTAAACAGTTTCTCGTAAGTGTAAAACAAATTGAAAAACTTACTAGGACATTTTTCTGATTCATAAACTACAAACTTCACACTGTCCCTCCCGGGTTTCAGTGCACACTTTCCACCGCTCCGCAAGACGTACCACCGGCAACCAGGTTCCTGAAGACACGAGCCACAACGATCCCAATCCCTACAACCCGCCCAGGCGGCTCCCGCTAAGACCACAACTAAAAACGCTCCTACTGCTCTCATTTTGAGATGTTGCTCTTTGATTATCAGCGATAAGAATGAATACAAGAGGAATGACAAAGCATTTGTGTTTGATAATGTAAACAAACTGCATAATGTAAACAATGACCAAGCTTGACATAATTTGATACCTACTCGAAACACTATTGAGTCCTATATTCGATAGTAATGTACGCAACACTATTATTCATAGATAATGTGAATTGGCTTAGGCTCGCGCTTACGAATTTGCCTTTTGAACTCTCGTCTGAAATAATGAATCATCGCATTAGAAGTTTCTAGACATGATCGAGGAGCGTATTCTTAATACTTACTGTAAACGAAGGAACAGCCTTCCATGTGCTTCTCTTCGATCTTTAACAGCGATCCCTATGACCTGACGTACAAATATCTGGTTAAATGAATGCTAACTGATTACATATATGCAAGTGTATGGAACATTTATATGTGGGAGACTGATTTTATGAGAGTTGTATGCACTTAAATACTACTTACTTACTTAATGAAAGATATGAAAGCTTGTCATGTATGTAGTGTATATACATAATTTTATATAAGAATAACTCTATATACAATGTTACTATATATAAATATACATATATATATATTCAGGCCTGTGTGTGTGCATATGCAAATAATGAGGGGAACACAAATAGACACATAATAGCATTTTACATCGATATTTATTACATTACCAATTATTCAAATGAACAACTGAATTAAATTACTCAAAATCAAAATTCAAGCCGTCCACCCCCATCCCGTCAACTCTTTCATTGAAATCCCACCTATACAATATACAATATTTAAGACCTCTCAAATTAAACAAATCAAATCAAACTAACCAAAGTAATTTAAGAACTTTGCTAGTATTTAAAACAGTAACGTACCTTAGGTGGTTGAAGAGGGCGATGGCGCATTCTTTCTTCTTTTGGACCGTCATACCCGGAGGAAAGTGTGGGTAGGTGGCTATGTAGTTTGTCCACCGCGGTTTCAAAAACGCAGGAAATCGTCTGCACCCGTCATTTAAGTGATAATAGGTGACCCTGTAAAAAAACAAATTGAATAAAAATGGTTAAATTTCTATTATAATTTTGCAACTTACCAGTCGTCGAGTATCTGCATATCTGTATATGCATAAAACATGAATTAAATCATGAAACAAGCAACTGTGCATTGTAATCATGCGCAGGGAAATTGCAAACTCAAAATGAATCAGTAGTGTACCATCACTACATAGCAATTTTGCCGGTAAGTTCAAACTGCACCGATTGTGCTATTATCGTGTTGAAAATTGGAATCCGGAGAGGAAATCGACCAGTGCCAACAAGCTAGTTCCCCGGAAGGTAACCATCCTCCTATGCAGAACGATTCGCCAAGTTTGGGTTCCGCCCCTTCACAGGGGAGCGTTACCGGAATTGGGCTCACGCAAATCAAATCGAAATAAATGCGAAATAGATGAGGACCAGTCCTTTCAGTCTGAAGACGTCAATGCAACAGAGAGAGAAACAAAGTAAGAAAATTAATAACATTTATTAACTTGCAGGATTCATTTAGAGTAATTTATGAAGTTAACCGTCAATCTAACAAACATCCCCTTTATTTCTTTATGTGTGAATCAAAGCACAAATCATGAAAATGTGCAGAATAGTAAGCTAGTGTTTTGAAATAACTTTATCTTAGGTCAGTAAAATCCTGTGAAATTGACAAATTTCGTAATTTGGACATCATGTTCGGATTGCTTCATCCACCGTGCGAGGTCTTGGAAATATATGACGATAGTTTTGTGACAGGTGACGTTGGAAATGGTAATTAAGACTTGCTTACATATTGCCATGAAAAATTATCGATTGAATACAATACAATTAAATAGACATTATGGCTGTTATTAATTTCACAGATGATGAAAGCTTAGATAACGGCAACAGCAAGAAAAGAAACTTGGAGCAATTATTTTTTCCGCGGGGAGCCTGTCTGCTCTATGTTTTTTCATTTTATTCATAACTGCAGCGTTACAAAATTGAAAAAACTGAAAAAAGCATTGCAAGATAATGGACTTATTCCAAATGTGCACGGCAATACTATAAAGTCAAAAACAATTGGAACTGACATTTGGCAAAATGCTCTAAAATTCATTACATCGTTTGCAGCATGCACTGCATGGACTCTTGTTACCAGGTAAAACACCGGCTCTAAAAGACACGAGTGCTTTTTTATTGCTTTGTGGTATGACCAAGAAACATGTCTACAGTCTATATGCAGTATCATGTCAAGAAAACAATACCATTCCAATTGCATTACGAACGTGGCATAAAATTTGGACAGAGACATGTACAAGTATTGTAATTCAACGTCCAAGGACTGACCTTTGCCCATTTTGTCAAAAACATGTTCTTTCATTAGGAAGCATGGCATCATTGGAAGAAACCGAAAAAGAAAGAAGATACAAATAGTTACTAGTCATCTTCAATTAGTAAAGTCTGAAAGGCATAATTATTCATCCATTAATGAGGCTATTCAAGACGAACTTACTAAAATTGGAATTCAAATGGACATTGGCCCACACTTACCATGCAGCCAGAAAGGGAAAATGCATTTTTCTTTCGATTTTGCCCAGCAAGAGCATTTACCGCACAGTTCGCAATAAGTAGGCCCAATCTACTTTCTAACGGGATTCAAGGTTTCATTGTTTGGAGAGCAATAGAGCCATTAGGAAAATTTGTGTTGTAGATTATACCAGAATCATGCAACACAGGAAAAGGATCTAATACTGTTATATCCTTGATTCACCATTGTTTTCAATCCTATGGCTTGGGAGAAACAAATGTAATATGCTACGCTGACAACTGCAGTGGACAAAACAAAAATAATTATATGATGCAATACCTAGCATGGAGAACGATGACAGGACTTCACGAATGGTTTAAGCTTTCCATGTTGGGCATACTAAGTTTGGTCCTGATTTGTATTTTGGCATTTTTAAAAAGTGCTTTGCAAAATCGGAAATTCACACATTGGATGATGTGCTTAAATGTGCGCTAACATCCTGTAGTGTTTCTAATGCTATTACTTTATGTCTAGTTGGTGCTGAAAATGGACAAACAAACGTAAAGGTCTATAATTGGCAAGATCTATTTCAGCAATTCAAAGCCAAAGTAATTCCGAGTTTACTCCATTACTACCACTTCAGTTGCAGAAAAGAAAAGAGGACTTGTGTCCCTATCAAAAACTTGTGAGGATGCTGCCATTGAAAGAAATATTTAAGTAACTTGTTATGTTGTCAACTTAAGTTGACAACATAACTTAAGTTCTGCCTTCAATAGTAATACCAGAGCCGATGTCGACTGATCGCAAGAAGTACCTGTTTGACAAGATTCGACCTTTCGTTGCCGAATATGAAAAAGACATATTATGTCCAGAGCCTCCTTATTTGTTACCGGAATCTGTGGTTGAAAAAGAAGGATCTGTTCAACAATCACCTATTTCACACCAAGAAATTGGAATGAGCCCTACTGCTGGAACGTCTAATAGTCAAAACGAAATACACGTCAGTAATGCTCCAAAAAATCCTGCATTGGATGCAAATATTAATGTTGAAACCTCATCTCGTAACAGTGCACCATTATCTCTTGTAAAGACGAGAAGAACACCAACATGCGGCTACTGTAAAACGTTGGACACCGTAACCAAGTCTTGAAAGGCAAAATTATCTGTCCTGCAAGAAGAAAAGATGAACTAAAGGATGACCGAAATGACAAATCTGTAAAGTGGCGTTAGAATTATTATGTCATTATTGTGTTATTATTATTACTATTATTACCATTATTACTATTGTGTTATTATAATTATTTTATTCACATTATGGAAGCTTTAATTAATTATTTTTTTTGTGTTTTCGTAATCCACTTCAATTAATCCCGCAATCTTCAATTAATTTTTGACGCCTAATAAGCTATTGAATACATCAATAAAATATCAAAGCAGTTGTTGGGCAATAAACTAAAATTTATATTATTAGTGTTATTATTGCAAAGCACGTACAATGTCATAAAATATATTTTGCACACTATTGCAACCGCAAAGGAATTTTTCTCTGAAGAGGCATTTAGATTAGCACCGACTTGTTTTACATCTGGAAAATCATTAATTTTCTCAAATATTGGCATATTTCTACATCGCTGTGGGCCAGTAAAATGACAATTCGTGGCAGATTTGGATTTCTCTCTGTCGATTTTCATATTGCATACGCTGTAGATTATTATTTTAAATAAATTAATTGAATAAATGAATATTTTCGATATGGAAGATATGCCCCCTATATCGCCAAGTGTAACAAAGAATCGCAAATTTTTAATTCTACGGAATCGATTACCGTAACGAGTGGAATGAATGTCTTTTCAAAAAATCTGAGTTCCTATATTTTCGATATGAAAGGTGTACACCCAATATCACGGGGTGTTAGAGATACGACATACCGGTTGCCAAATTTGAAATCTACACTGTCAATACACCCCAGAGAGTGGAATCTTATTTAAAAAAAATTAGTTTCTTTATCTCCGATATGAGAGGTATACACTCTATGTCGCGCGGTATTGGAGATACGACATCCATCCATCCCCCCAGAAGAAAGAGCATTCTTATGTAAAGTTTTCGAATGTTAAATTAGTACATTGTTTGATTTCCGTAAGTAGTTTGCTGGGTTTTTGGTACAAGCAGTTTTGCAAAAATAGCAGTTTGGCACAGTTTATCTAAATGGTTAAAATGCTGTGGCTTGCTTGAGGTGGATTTATCTCTATACATAAGTTTACTACAAATGGCTTCTTTTCTTGTGATTTGGCACATATGTGCAATGTACTTGGCTTAGGATAATGGCAAAATACCAAGTACTTGGATTTTGTGGTCAGTTAGGCATTTTAAAAAGTCAATATTGCGTGTTGGATTGTTTTGTTAATTTGCTGCTAGTTTTGCGAAATTAAGGGTGGCTTAGTGGGAAAAAAGGATACTCAAAACAAAGCATTGAGTCTAGAAGAGAAGAATGAGCTAAGGTAAGCAAAATACTTAGTGTCTAATTGTGGAAATACTTACAAAAAATGCGCTGTTGTAGAAAAATGAGACATGAAAGGAGATTAAACCGAGTAAACGGTCAGAAGAGAAAAGGAAGCGAACCAACACCAAAAAGGAGACATAATAGGAGACAGTGAGTATTTTTTAATTTCTTTGCACGGTTAACAGTTTGAAGTCATAAATACGCAATCATTAATTGTGTTTTCAATGTGTATTTTAGGAAAGCGAGACGGTTGGAGAACAAATGGTAGAAAATAGAGAAGATGGAGGGATAGAAACCAAGACCTCCACCAAACCTATTGAAAACAGAGGAGAATGCACGATGTTTCGAAATCGACTATTGCAAAGACTATATGCAATTGAATATGCCGTTTGAGTTTTGCACCTTTTGTATACAAAATGTAGGTAACTTGTCTCTCCTGTCTCTCAAAATACGTCAACAAATGAAGACAATTCAGATTTAGCCTGCTTTTCATTAAGAAGACCCGGAAGTAAGTTGCCTGTTTTGATAGAAGTTTGGGCCAAAACTGGAATTTAAGTGTTCTAGTCTTAGGATTAAAAAGTAAAGAGAACTAATAAGACCAATGTCAAATACTATATGCAAATATTATATGCAAATTAAGCTGGAGCAGACTCCTCCGTTTGCCAAGTACCACTGGATGGGCAAGGAATTGTGACGAAGGGTGTCATTTGTATTGTGGCATCTACCCAAAGAGGGTTTGCCATTTTTTAGTGGAATAAGTACTTCTATTTGATATGTTTGCCAATGAAATCCACAGTGAACGTTGTTTCAATAAAATTTCATGTCCTAAACTACTACTAAGCTGAAGATAAAAGTGACAAAAAATACGAGATCGCTTTATGCTGTATGACAAAGAAGAGGAGTCAGGAGAAGAGGACTCCATGAAGATGCTGAAAGAAATAGATGTTATCGTTATCGAAAACCAGAAAACAGATGTATCAAATGCATTAGAATTCTGTAAAAATCAGAAAACTGTCTTACTGTCGTATGCAACGAGGATGAGGAAACCGTCGTATGAAATGAAAATGCAGAAACTGGAAACAGAAACTGAAATGTAAATGTGAACACTGAAAGGTAAGTATATTTTCTTATTGCTAATTGGCACAGTGTTAGAACATTAGCGGACCGTTACATGACAAAATCTCTTATTTTCCTATTTTCCTGAAAAATGTTTATTTTGCGTTGTCATGGCAAAATTCAATATTTTCAAGTTTCCATGAAGAATTAAGTTTTTCATTGCTATGACAAATGTATTCACTTAAAATTATCAAATTATAATTGAACCAAATAATTTAATACTCTGGGTCGCTCACTGTAACGGTTTGGGGATGTTTTTACTTCCTCGTTTTTTAAAATTTCATTTCCTTTTCAGTGAATATCATTGGCGTTGCGGCACTTCTTGGGTTCCCCATGGTTCTACTTGTGTATCATTCAATCATTCATCTGCCATTTCAAAGATATCACAGAATACCTTAAGGATATTGAAATGCAAGGTGTCGGGATTATTCATGACCTTCCGCAAGCTTATGACACTATGCAATTGTAATAAACACTACTACTAAGTCTCTCTTTATCCCTGTTACGTTCAGTTCTTTTTTACACTTCGCATTATCAGCTGTATGATTCCCAGTGATTTCCCTTACTTTTGTGTATACCCGCTCGTCCTACATGTCTTATGTTTTTCGTTTTAATAACTTATCCCTAAATATATTTGTTTTACGCATAATATTTGCTACCTATTATGTGCTATTTTTGAATTTATGACAGCGATGCTTGGCTTTACACAAAAGAGCCTTTGGTAGGTACAGTAAACCAATTAAAGACATAAAAGCAATATATTTTAGCAGTCAGATAAGTAATCAGTAAGATAATTAGTCGTTGTCATCTCTAAGTTATTTTATATAATATGGACCATCTGAAGCGAACTGATTCCTACGCTTATGTAATAGTATTTCTTTATGCAACCTATCGATTTTAAACTCTGCAATCATTTCAGAAACAATGTCTTCTCCATGAGTCATTTTCCAGAGCGCTAATTGATGCTTTGATCTTCAAGTACTACAAAGACATAAATGATTTGGGAAAGGAGAGCCGCAAGAGAAAATTGCTATGGTTAGTAACTTGAGAGGGAATACCAGCCGAGGTAGGTAATCCACGCTTTTGAAATATATCTTTAAATAATATGTGACATTAATGCTGATCTTTTGATAAAAATAAATGTACAGCAAAATCCAGCACCGCCTGTTGGTGCTGACACACCAAGGGAACAGGGTTCTGATGACGACGAAACACAATTCTTTACAGATAGTGATATGGAATAACGGGTAACGGCTTACCGTTCCGTCGAATAATCTCGATTTATCTGGCTACATTGATTTATTATATTGTTTCGGTGTATAACTGAAGAAAATAAGTTTCAATATGATTTAATGACCATTTTAAGCCGAAATACGTTTTATGCTTGTAATAATTAATTTTTTAATTACTATATATCCTATCACATCAAGCACCATCTGTCACTGTAAATCCTCAAGCATGACGAGTTTTCGATAATGCACTGCTGTCTTTACTAAAACAGAAATCAATTAATTCTGATATTTTCTGTTCAGTTTTGATTTATGTCGCAATGAAAGCAGCAGTTGATTGTCAAAAGCACAGCTGTATTGCTATATTAAATGAATAACCGTTTATTTGGGTACATCATGAAGTATACGACTTCCTATGAAATGAAATAATAATAGTAGGCAGTACCATACGTAGAACACAATAATTATTAGTTGTTAGACATAATTTTTTGTATTAAAAACTTTGTTTGATATCTTTGATATACAGACGACAGTTTCCTAAGTTACATTCCTAAGGATAACTACTGGATATATTTTTAAGCAAAACATAAGACGATTTATATTAAATAATAAAGATTACTATAATTTTACATTATACATATTCAAGCATATATAAAAGGAAAGAAGACATCATAAATATACGCTGCTTAGTAAACGTGTACTTTGAAGCAGTCACGCCAATCACCATTACAATAAATCGGCGGCCTTTCGGAGGGAAAAAAAATTTTGACTGGCTAATGTGAGTCCATAAAATAATTACGTTTTATAACTATAATTATCTTTAATAATGGTTACCTAAGTATTGACTATTAATTTCGTCGGGAGGGCTTCCATCTCAAGTTTGCCGAGAACCGCAGGCTGCATAACGGTTTCGCTGGAGCTCCAGCTGCTTAATTTAGTAGCAGACTAAATAAAAACTATTAACGGATACTCATCTGACTTTTGTACCTGTACTTTACTTGAATTCCATTTACATTGAATTTACTTGAGTTCGAATTGAATTACGAATACTTCTGAATGTATTCGTAATTCAAAGTTGTTTTGAACGAACAAAGAACGGATCATGCATTTTACTATCACACAAAAGCAGTCTCACTAACTCTCTATTTCTCTCTGAATCACTATCACATTTTTTGTCTCTCTCTCTCTCTTTCTCCCTTTCACAATAAAGACTTACACTGGTATGGTACATATGTCTCGACTTCGACCTCGACCCACTTTACTACGAAATTCTTTCAAAAAAATGCACAAAGAGTCGGCATTTTTTGATTTTTCAAATGTTTCTCGTGATAAAATTTATTTTTCTAATTTGAATAACCCCAAGCTTTCGGATGCTTTAGGTCGGAAGTCGGGGAAGAAATCGTTCAGGAAGTTGTGTGCCTCAGAACGAAGAATTATTCTATTATGATTGTAGGGGGTAGGGCAATTCTGAAAGCGAAGGGTGTACCAAAGTCTGTAATCAAAAACCAGATGTGTCACGGACACTATAATAATATTCTGGAAAGTAATGCCCTTTCCAGACATATTTCAACATTTTTTCGTTCAAGTAATCATGTCATTCATGAAATAGTTCAAAACAAAGTCACTTGGAGCTGCATCACGGTGCAAAATTTGACATTAACGAATCGTCCACCGTCCCTGTTTTAACAACATTTGACGACTTCCATGGGGATTTAGGAAAAAAGGAATTTGAGGATTTGTTGCTGTATAATTGTTGCCAAAGAAATCAGTCTGTTCTGAGTTGTATGCATTATCTTTTTTTTAAAATGTCGAACTTTGACCATCAAATCAAAATATCTTTTTATCTTCATTTTCTCATCTAGTAGAGATAAATTACAACTTCGAACTTTAAGTTCTCAAACAGGGTTGCAATGGGAAAAATTTCTATTGTCGTGTTACAATCACACGGCTATATATTTTGCGATTTCTCTCAAAATCAAAATGACAATTATCGCATAAAATCATCCGTCAGGTTAATCTCCTAAAGACTCTTCTTATTGGTCATCTGAACACATTGTTACTTTATGATTTAATATTATTATAGGTTTCAAATAAGCAGAAATAGCAAATAAGGAATTTTACTACAATAATTTATACTTCTCCATATACATATACGAGTTCTGAGCTTTTCCGTCTTCTATTCAAACTGGAATTTTCTTTTTCTCCATTTCTGTATATCTATCAATCAGTCTGTCCTGTTTCACAAGAGTATCTCCTATTCCTGGGAATCTGCAATAATATCCTGTCCATTTCAGGGTATTGAGTACTCCATTGTATAATCGGTTTACAATTTCCTTACACATTGCATTGCGGAAAATCGTAGTGCCAACTATTTTTCTATTTCCTTCCACTATGCCGGGTTTTCAAGTGTAGAATACTCTCAACTCCACAACCTGAGTCTTCATTCCAATTCTTGATGAGTATTTTGCTTGCTATTTTACTGTTGATACTATATTATAATGTGATGAATTCTACTATTCTATTCTATAATGAATAATGAATACAGATCTACCTAAATTTATCCGCGAGGGAGTCCATCCTTTTAGTTTCAAATCGAAAACTTGTTCTGTTCGTTGTATATCCTTTAACATGTGAATGATTTATGCAGTAACTCTAAATACCCACCTACTGTAAACTGGTTTACAGAAGGCTCGCAGAAAATACTAACAAAAACTGCTCAGAATATCTATTCTAAGTTTTTATTTTCAAGAAGCAAATACTACGACAAAGAGAGGTGCCTATTGAAACTCAATCTGCATCGCTACACAGTGAGATTCTGAGTCGAATCAAAGTTTAGCTTTGATTCGACCAGTATTACACCACATGACAGGCACAAATTACAATATAGAGTACACCCATGCATGTAAACATTTTCCCGAGTCGGACGCTGTGACAAGTGCGTCAGAGAAGAGAAACGTGCGACAACCCCCTAATTTTATTTCATGATAAATAAGAATACTCGTGCATGGACCTTACCTTTTGTGATGGTTCACCACATTATCAGACGCGGTGCTTTCATAAAAAGAAAGTACGGTAAGAAAAGCTTTTTGTCTGCTATTGATACTGACGGATACGACAGTATTGACACGGTAAAACATCAACACATCAATTTCGTGGGATTAAAACCTAAGATGATGTCAATTTTAATAGAAATTGCACTTAGCCATATTCTACAGTACTACTAAAGGGCTAAGGGTATAAAGAAATTTTTATTTGAAAATGGCCTCACCCATGGGGATTATATAAATGCTGTTATATATGATGAAATTCAATGTATTATGTAAAAATGTCATATCGTCGTAAAATATGCAGTAATATGCAAACTTATGACTTTTTCTAGCTTTCATGTATCTTTTGCAAAATCTATCATTATTGAATGCAGTAAAAGTATTAAGTTCGTTTTCATTATAAAATAATGCAGCTGAAGCTTGAGATTCTCTGAAATCAGTTCCAAAATTGGTCAAAAGTTAAAAGATTGCTATATAGCAGTACAGATTATTGGATTGAATTACTAATACATCATTGAGGCAAAGTCGCACTGTGAAAACAATGAAAAGGCAAGACCGTTGACATTAGCGACTAAATGTGTAGATTCTTTTAAAACGTTTTAAAAGAATCTACACTTTTTAAACTTTTAAATTTGATTTAAACTTTGGAACATCCAACGCTTCAGCAGGATTAGTAGAATTATCATTTTTTTTAAATTTGACACTTTATGTACATAGAAGTGTTTTAAATATCTGTAGTAATTTCCCGATTAAAGTATCATGAACTCAATTTGGCCAGTATTTTCAAGAACGTTTGCTGTAGGCCAGGCATAGTAATACCATTGGCAGGGATAGGGATTTTAACATGGGAATTTCGACGATTACTCTGAGTAGCTGTACAGAGGTGAATTCAGGATAAACTTGGGCCCCCGGCGTACCAAGTGGAATTTCTGGGGTGACAATTCCCCCAAATTGGGGAAAAATTAAAAAAGTATATAAATCAATATTTTGAGCTGTAAACTAGTATTTTGAGGTTTTTTGACATGCTGATTTCGAAAAAAATAACCATTAAAATATACGGCAACGATAAAGGGTGTGGTTGACCACCCAATTCCTAAAAGCTTGTTCGATAATGCTGCGGTTTGGTAATCTGAAGTAAATTGACATGCTCATTTCAAATATGACAACCATTTTTTAAAATTTTGATAAATGGGGGTGGGGCAGACCACCCATAACAATGACAATCTTGAAAAGTGGGTGGATTTCAATATGGCCGACTCTACAAAGGTAATCGAGCACGCTGATTTCAAATATGGCGGCCATTGTAAGATATATTGATAAATGGGGGTGGGGCAGACCACCCATAACAATGCTAATCATGAAAAGTGGGTGGATTTCAATATGGCCGACTCTACAGAGGTAATTAAGCACGCGGATTTCAAATATGGCGGCCATTGTCAATAATATTGATAAGGGGGTGGGTCAGACCACCCATAACAATAATAATCATGAAAAGTAGGTGGATTTCAATATGGCTGCCATATTTGAAATCAGTGTGCTCGATTACCTCTGTAGAGTCGGCCATATTGGAATCCACCCACTATTCATGATTATCATTGTTATGGGTGGTCAGCCCCGCCCCCATTATCTATATTATTGAAAATGGCCGCCATATTTGAAATCCGCGTGCTTAATTACCTCTGTAGAGTTGGCCATATTGAAATCCACCGACTTTTCATGATTAGCATTGTTATGGGTGGTCTGCCCCACCCCCATTTATCAATATATCTTACAACGGCCGCCATATTTGAAATCCGCGTGCTTAATTACCTCTGTAGAGTCGGCCATATTGAAATCCACCGACTTTTCATGATTAGCATTGTTATGGGTGGTCTGCCCCACCCCCATTTATCAATATATCTTACAATGGCCGCCATATTTGAAATCCGCGTGCTTAATTACCTCTGTAGAGTCGGCCATATTGAAATCCACCCACTTTTCATGATTAGCATTGTTATGGGTGGTCTGCCCCACCCCCATTTATCAATATATCTTACAATGGCTGCCATATTTGAAATCAGCGTGCTCGATTACCTTTGTAGAGTCGGCCATATTGAAATCCACCCACTTTTCAAGATTGTCATTGTTATGGGTGGTCTGCCCCACCCCCATTTATCAAATTTTTAAAAATGGTTGTCATATTTGAAATGAGCATGTCAATTTTCTTTCAGATTACCAAACCGCAGCATTATCTAACAAGCTTTTAGGAATTGGGTGGTCAACCACACCCTTTATCGTTGCCGTATATTTTAATGGTTATTTTTTTCGAAATCAGCATGTCAAAAAACCTCAAAATACTAGTTTACAGCTCAAAATATTGATTTATATACTTTTTTAATTTTTCCCCAATTTGGGGGAATTGTCACCCCAGAAATTCCAATTGGTACGCCGGGGGCCCAAGTTTATCCTGAATTCACCTCTGTACAGCTACTCAGAGTAATCGTCGAAATTCCCATGTTAAAATCCCTATCCCTGCCAATGGTATTACTATGCCTGCTGTAGGCAAATATTCAACAAAATATTTTCTTTCGGAACTAGTATTGTTGTTTGGAATTTGAAAAATATCGCATTCCTATCTTATTGTTGGTGTGGATTAATCAAATATTTGTAATCAAATATCAAAGCCATATTTGTTTAAAATGTTGAAGTTATTCCATAAAATTGAATTAATATTTTTTTCTTTGCAAACTTTTTTTATATCGCACATATGTTTTTCAAAGCAGTCAATCCATGGGATTTTATTGCAGACTTAGTAGTATCACGTTTTCTACTTTTAAAATCACTTGTACATTTGATAATGCTTCACTTGCTCTCGGCACAACGTACTTTTGAAAAATAGGTAATGCGTATTGAACAACAGAGTTAAATACATTGCCAAATCCTCCTCGCCTTTGTTTTCTAGCCACGTGGAGAAAACACGTGGAGGAAGTGGTCTAGTAAACCACTTCCTCTCGGAGTAAACGCTTTATAACCGCATTCGTCTGACATACAAAAAACTTTCCTCATTGTATTGGTTACAGTCACAACACCTGAGTTGAAAGGAATGAAGTCACCTGATTCGTCAATTATATATATATGTATAATATCAAAATCGAAAACGTTTAATCTCTTGTAGAAAGGGTTTTCAAAAACGCAATGAGTCACTTTTTTCGTATAATCTAATAAAGGTGTAACACGTAACAATGGAGCTATCACATCTCCAACCCTTTCTGGTTGAATAATGTTTGTATATACAAATGCTGTATAGGTGCCCGAATGCAAATCAGCAGTATTATGGACTAACGTAGCTAGACTCTTTTTTAATTTCATATTTACAATCAAATCCTAAAATAGTATTTAGTTTCTCTAAAAATGTAATATGTAGTGCTGCAATGTGCTTATTAATCTCCACTTTCCTTTTAGGTTTCTCATATTGAATACTTAATTCACTTTCTAAAGTACTGAGAAACAATGGTATCAATGTGCTTACACAAACCATTTAATGAAGGAAAATAATTTTTTATAAAGTTTTTAATTATTTTATTTGGCTGTAATGTACTTATGCTTAATAGAAATTACGTTACTCTTCTCACATTCACAGGTGTATTTAGTTTGGAATAAAATTGGAATTTGACTTATTAGAAAACGTAGTAATGTAAACGTATCACGTGCTATTGCATGATAGTGTTATATATAACGACATATCGTTACCAAGACTAAAATTAGGTATACTAGAGCTTCCTAGATTGTCGCTCTTGTTGACTTCTGCATCACTACTGTTCAACTCGGTGGCGTTCTGGAGTGATTTATCCAAATTTAAGCTTTGAGTAATTGTCTTTTGCGTTTTATTCCAATCCATATTTTATTACTTATATTTTTTTTGTTTCCGTATTGAATATTGACCACGGAATATGTTTACCATATAATGCTTTCAAAAACAAGTTGTATCCAATTGGAGGCAGCTTACAGTTATAATATCCTCTTATCATTTTATTCAGCATATCGACTATATTTGAATTTGCTATTACATTATTGTCAAGCATTAATTCACCTTTATCATCCCAAGTAATATCAGTATTGAATCAATGAACGTTTGAAATTTTTCTTTAAATTTAGAAGGTAGGGAATCCATATTGAATTTAGGTGATTGAACAAATACGTTTTCTGCGATATCTGTCTTTTGAATTTGTTGTCCGTCTTTTAAATGCTTGATCAAAATTGATGGCTTAGACTTTTTTCCTTTTCGACTTGAAGCCTCTTTGATAAGATATTAAATAAAGCAAATTTAGGGAGTTTAATGTTAATAATTAGATGATTTATTTTTAATTTAACACTTTCTTCTGATGACGGTGTAGAAATATTTCCTGTAGTAGGGTGATCAATTGGTATCGGCTTCATTTTCTTCATTGTTGAATTGATTTAGCAATGAAGGCAGACACAATAGGCAGAATTAAAATGCATGCGATGTCCATAAAATTCCAAAAAAGTTGAATATTCAACCTTGTTCGATTATTATGAAAAATTCAGGAAAAATCACTCATATAACATGCAGCTGTGAAAATATTATTGCAAAAAAATTTTTTTTTCGGCCGGGAAAAATTTTATTATCCGAAAAACGGGCATGTTTTTGTACTTTTTCTTTTCAACGAATTATTTGACCCACTTACCTTCAACCGATTTTAATCAATTTAGAGATTTCAATGTAACTTTGCACTGGATTTTGAGTGGTATAAACCGTTTTGTAGTGCTACTTCCAGTTCTTCCGGGACAGCTAGACACCTTAGTAGTGGACCACGCTGTATGTATGTTAGCGGCAATAAGGAAAATCAGGCAATTTCAAAAATGCCTAGGCAAATAGAGAAATTTGTACTGAATTTTGGTTTTTGTGGTCAATTTAATGGAAGACAAGTCAATGGGCCAATGTACACTAATTGGCTTAATTCAAAAGTCACTTCTTCATCAGAAAAACCTCACTTTAAATATATGGACCATTTCTTTTCTAAGTTACATCAGTTAATATGACGTAGCTCTTCAAAGCAAATAATTGTCACAATTTAAAAATAAACTACACAAAAAGTAAAATACCGTTCCGTTCCCTAGACCGGTACTTTATTAATATTTTGACTTGTATTAGAATCCTGTCTTTCTAATTGGAAAACCCAAGTATTTTACATAATTCATACAACTTTATCATAATTGAAATTAAAATTAAATCCCCCAAAAAACGAAAACTGTTTGGAATTCTTCCAAAATTTTATAAATTCAACAAAAACACTAAATTTTTAGAAAATATTATTGAGTATTAGACTAACATTTATATTAACCAAATTAAATTATTCGTAGGATAGATTTGTGTTCTCCACTAAGAAGGACATGATTCTCATGCAAGTCAGGTATTTAATTCTAAATATGGATTCCATTTGATCGTACGCAACAATTTTTTAACTTTTTCTTTAGATCAATTTTGAAAACTGCCAATAGATAAGTGAATATTTGAAATCCTGTAAAATTTTAGCAATGCGCAACCCCAAAAATAAATTATTGGAAAACATTATTAAGTGTTAGGCGAACGCATTTATGAACTATGTTAAAGAATTTGTAGGATCCACTTGCTTTCTCCACTAAAGAAGACATGATTCTAAATCAAGTTATTATACCAATTTTCAACTTTTTCTTAAGTTCAGATATGATAAAGGCTGTCAATAATTAAAGTCAGTTTTTGAAATTTTGTGAAATTCCTGACAAGAATTCTAAAAATCAATTTGGAAAGTTAAAGTTTGAGAGAACAGCATTTATAAGCACTAATGTTGCATGAAGTCATTTAGAAAAAAACGTCATTACACGGCAGAAAGCAAAATAATTGAACTTAATGCCGTAATTAGCTAATTTTTTAGGAGCTTTCCTTAATGCCTGATTTAGCAGTTACTGCTATTTCTACATACTAATAATTTGCACAATCCTAGATTTTAGAAATACCAACATAGCTTTGTTTTGCCACCTTTTCGGCAAATATTGTCATTTTACTTTTAAAATGCGGTTAAAATTAATAATCTCAAGAATATCCCTTAATCTTTTAAATATTACGGCAAATTCTTGCGTAATAATTTAAAGCTTTGTTTCCATATTTGCAGGAGGGTTGTTCCTACATACTGATATACCACATCAATTTGATAAAGGTTCCAGATTTCTGAAAATATCTTTGAAATATCCTATTAACTGACACACTGCTTCAATTGGTATGCTTTTTCCCGGGAATTTCCTCAGTACAACCATCCATGAAAGTATGGAAAAGAATTTTCCAAAGAAATTAGCTTCTTGTACAAAGCTCAGAGTATTGCACCAAAGATAAATTTATTAATTATTATCAACCACTACTAAAATTTCAAAATAAATTTTCCATTATAAATGAAGTACAAATACCAAATTCAATTGAGGTACAACTAATTCTAATTATCTAGCAAATACTGTAAAATGCAAATTAAGTTAACTAACTGAACTTACACATCGGAATTCATGGCAATCAATATACAATAATACAAATGAAATATATAACCAATAATAATAACAAAACCGAAAAATGTTGTGTATAAGAAATAATTTACGGAGTTGTTTCTAATCTATACAACCATATATGTAATCTGAATCCAGAAGAAATAAGAGCTAAAGCAGGCATTGTTTCACGGCCTATTTTCTTCTTCGGCAAAAAAGTTTTGAAATTGTGACTTGGAAATGCCTTTTCCAAATTTGTTAACAAAAATGTAAAAGTCAGAAAATACATCTGTGCACTTAGAAAGTGAACTGGCCATAAACGTCGACTGGTTTTCCTGCTTATGATGATAGAGAGCAACAATAATTTTTTCAAACGGTCGTTCTAAAATGTCCATTATATTTTGATAAATCAAAGTGGGATCATTAAAGTTTCTCAAATCTACAGCCACCTCTTCACCTCTGGACATCCGGATAATTGAATTTAATGTATCAGGGTTACTCCATTGCACATGGAGTTGCTTCAACACAATAATACTATCATCATAGCCAAAAAATTTGATTCGTCCATTTATGTGTAGTTTTTGTACACTTTTAGGAAGTGTCCCAATACGGACTTCGCAAAGACGATCATTCGAGTCTGTTTTCTGAAAAGTTAACACAACAGTTGTCAGGTTTTCACAATTTTTAAAGAAAGAAATCCATGGCATGTTTAATGCACCAGGTCTATTACTCCAAAAATTGTATGTATCTTTTATGTTCAAATGCAAAAACTGCAATTCTTGACAGTTGATGTGATATGAGCCGATAACTCTTGTAACTGCGTCTTTGACGTTTGACAGTTTAAGTCTTCTGAGGCTTTTTGGTAGGACAGACAAATCAAGAAGTGCACCTCGAAATTCCAAATCGGAAAAGTCAAATTCATTTCGTTCTGAAAAAGGAATATAGCTTAGAGACAACTTTCCTGTGATTCTCCACTTTGCGTTTGTAAAATCCAATTTTGGACTCATGCCATGTAGGTCGACGTTTCTAACAGTGATGCGTTCCTCGAAGCGTAAAGGTAAATTGTAGCGAGTTATGCCGTTTTCGACAAAGTAAATAGAACGAAGCGAAATGGATTCCAGTCGATCAAAATTGAAAATTTCGTTCCATGACGAAAGGGAAACCATTGTATTTTCGTTTTTTTTGATCGTTACGTCTTTTAATTTTAATTCAACGGGATTTATTCTGATATTTCTTGCAATCCAAAGGTGGCAGTTTTCCAAACTTAAATACTTTATTGACATACACCGTTCCGTAGAAATAATGAATTTAGGAATGGTTTGGCCAATGACAATGTCCAATTTAGTCAAACAGGGATCAATATACTGGTTTATGTCAAAGGCATCCTTGTAATTGAAAAGCACAAAGGCTAATTGGTTAATCGTCAATTCTTTCATCCTACTCTTACGGTTTTCTAACAATTCTGTGAAGTCACTTAATTTCCATTTAACATGAAATGATTGTGCAGCGTTTCCTTTTGTGCTTGTTAGTTTAACGGCAGCAAAGTCTGCTCCCATTTCTGAATTCTCGAAAACTTGATTGAAGTTTTGAAGAGAGTAATCGGACATGTTGAAGGAAATGACACACTTCTTCTTGAGAAATGGAATTGCAACTTTATTCCATTGACGACAAACTCGACGGAACTGCTTAATGTCCTCAAAGTTCAAATATCCAAATATACAATCAAGTATCTAAAACCAATGTAAATGTAGTTAGCCATAACGAACCCCTTTTAGAATCACGACGAATACCCAACAAAGACGAATTATATTTAATTACCAAAGCATTTTTGAAAATTCTTTCATTCAATACAATATTTCCATCAGTTTTAGATTTTTCCGGTTTCTTTCGATTTCTTAAAAATTCCGTCCATTTTCCAAGTTCTGCATTCTACAAGTACCGGAATTAATTTTGTTACAATGGGGTTATACAATTCCTTGTAATTATGAAAAAGTTGTTTATAACATTTGCTTACATTTCACATCACGTTTAATAAAACTTTTGTTTACCTTTTCAGTAGACATCTTAAGACCAGATTCCTCTTGCTGTAAAATGATAATCAAAAGTTAAAATGTGCAATTGATAGTAATAATTATAAATTATTACGAAATTTCAATCTTGATAAATTTTTGTTTTCACTTTCAAACAGCAAGCCAAGATACATACTCGCATTCCGGGAATTGAAAATCTTCTACTTTCGTGCTCAAATGCAATGTTTTCACTGTATGCACTTTCCCATAGTATTCTCATAGTCCGCGTTGTGCTTTTCGGGGTGTTGTGAAATGATTTAACTGGCATACAAAGAATGAACAATTCTCCTTAAAAGTGTGAAATTCTTATTTATTTTCAAACTGAATTATTTCATACTGCTCCTTTATTTCTGAGGAATACAATTATTTTATAGGCAATGATTTACCTTAAAATTATTTTTTAATTTACTTACAATGCGGAAATTTTACTCATATTATTAAACAAAAATATTATTATTGAGGAGGTCATTTGTATTTGTTGTTACCTCTGGGGCCTAGCAACGAGCAACTTGTTCCCAACCGAAACCCGAATCAAATTACTACGTCTAATGTTCATATTTGCGTCATTTCCTATTACGGAAATCAGTTTATAAATTATTGGCATTTGCACTTAATATTCTCAGTAAGTAGAAGCAAATAATAGGATAAGTTGATTACGATTTTGCACAAGTTTTCACGATTTAAATTTCACATGAAAATCAAAGGAATAATTGACTAATATAATCTGAACCCCTGATTTGCAATTTGAACCGAATGACGGAAGAAGCACAATACCCCAAAGTTAACACTAGGATGTCCTGCTACATTACGAAAACAAATCCTTTGAATGTCAGAAATAACCGCGAAATTCGCATCGCACGGGATTTAGTAAACATTGTATTCATTTGGTTAACTTGTTATCACAATTATCTAAACAAATTTCCGCTTTTCCTTTTTCCGAATTAGTGTTCGTTATTTACACTATTTATTTTATGAAAAATGGGACATAAAAGGTGTTTCATTTGTTACCAGCAGTGTTTCGTTGATAGAAACATTGAAAATCAATTAAATACAGGTGTGGAAACATTCCTTTTTATGTACCACAAATACAAAAGTATCTTTAATTATGAAATTATAATATTTAATGGCGTTTGCAAATGATTTTCATTGTTGTTTATTTAGAAACATCTGATGGAAACGTGGACAAGCAGTTACAAGTTGTTTTTTTGTTGCGAAAGCTATTGGAAATATCTGAAGACACCTGCTGCAAATTATTAAAACATTTTGGCAATCCTGATCTCTGGATAGAATGTTGTGACTCCTGCTCAGTATTAGTGAGAAAGTGTCAATCAATTTTTCATCAAATAGCATCCTTGGAGAAACATTACGATGAATTACGAATGAGCATAAAAAGTACAATTCTAAAATCTCAAAATCACATCAATTTTGAAAACCAATGCGAAACAATTGTAAAGTCTGAGATTGTTTTGAAAGGTCAGTCTGGTACTTCCCAAAACGTTTTTAATTGTATCTATTTTTTGTATTTATTTCTGTCTTCAGTAATTTTGATGTACACCAGCAATGGTCTTATGATATTAATGCGTGGAATATAAAAGGCTTGATGTGAATCTAGATACAATGCAAAACTGGCCTATTTTAATTAATATTTGCTTTTCAATAACTTTACTATTTGAAAACATAGTATTAAAATATTGTGAAAGTCTCTGGGATGCTTGAGCTTAATTATTTAATAAACCTTCTGTTTGTCACTGCAGATGTCGATTATTTCATCAAAACTGCTTCATTGGAAAAAGACAAGGAAACCTTTCCATTTGTGAATAGTAAGGATATGTATTATATGACTTGCGGATCTACATCTTCCCAAGAAGAGTCCTATCCTCAATCAGAAGACCAAAATACCTTTCTTAAAGATGTTGATCCACTTACATGCGAATCAGAACAGCTGATTTCTCTTCAAGATACAGGTGCATTTTCCTTTGTACTATGGCACATAGTGTCTTACAAATTAACATTTAATTTCAAATAATTTATATAACCGAATTTGGAACAAAACTTTGATTAATTGTCATTTTGTTTAATTCGCATTTATAATTATTGATCATACATTTTAGGGGAAAATACAATATGCTACAATGTCATGCCGCCGGATTTAGATGACAATATTAATGAGTTGCAGAATGATGAAGAATTGATGGATTCCGAAAGCTCATATGGCCATCATTATATAAGTGATAGTGAAACCAATGTGAAGCCAATGAATTTACTAAGAGAGGAAGTGGTAACACCAGAAGAATTGTCCAACCCCCAAAGTGAGAATACGGAGACCCATACAAGTCGTAAGATTCAAAAGAAGCAAGCTAAGTGTGTAATATGTGGGAAATGGTATTCTTCCTCAACTGTCCTCCAAAGGCATCTGAGGGCACACTGTAAAGTAAGTCCATTTAAATGTCTTAAATGTGGTCAGGCATTTGAGACTAATGATGCTTTACAACGACATACCGCAAGTGCAAATTGCGATAACAGACCGTTTCAGTGTGACTTGTGTGGACAGACATTTCGAAGAAAGGATAATTTAAAATATCACCAGGCTGTTCATACTAGTGATATGCAGTATCCCTATACATGTGTCATGTGTGGGATGGCGTTCACTGAACAACCACCTCTAAAAGTCCATTATCGACTCCATACAGAATGCAAAAACAAATTTTTTAAGTGTCTCATTTGTGGGGAAGCATTTGGATCTCTAAATGGCTTAAAGGCCCATAATAAATTGCATTTAGATGGGACGGTTTAACCAAGATAATTGTAATCTACTGTATTTACTCTAATAATTGAGACGCTAAATGGAATAAGGGGACGAGCAAAATCTTACAATTTCGTTGTTATGGCTGTCTCAATTAATTTTAGCATAAAGTATTTTTAATGCTCTTTCCAAGAAATAGGACTACTTACAAGTCAAAACCTAAGAACCCCCAGGAGCGAATTCCATACACAATATTCCAGTAGGTTAGTACAGTGCTTAAATGTAACTATTGTAAATTCTTCGTTATATTGCACCATCAGTTATAATAGAGTAACAAATCGTAAATGATTTCTAATATTTTTTATCGTCTTGAATTGTACAAGATTTTTAAATTATTCTCAAATATATTCATTAATCTCAAATTAGATGGAATTCCTTGCTTTTGGATTATCAACCCAATTAACCCATTTGTTAGGCTCTAAAATGATTTAACATGAAGTTGAACCTAACTTAATGTGTATTTCACGATATTTTAATCAAAATTGTAGTATTAATGTCTTGGGGGTATTCATATTAAAGAAAGCTTTCAAAAAGCACCTTCAAATGCTGATTTATTCCCGGAAACCTGGAAGTCCATTGTTGCCAGAGATCTGGATCCCAGTAGCAAAAGATTTTGAATTCCCGAAAACCTCTGGGATCGGGAAAAGTTTTGCCGAAAAGCTTTGCCCGGTTTGGAGATTCGTGCCCGGTAAACTGGACTTCTTTCCCGGGTTCACAGATCCCAAGATTTCGGACATTCGTAAAAACTAACGAAAATGTCATTATTTGGCTACTGAATTTAAGTTTGTTTTGGCAAGGCCAAAAAACTCCAAATTCCTTAATATGTGGTTAAATAAATATATCTTTAGAATTTTTGGCTTATTTTTTGTTCTTTTTCAAGAACGGGAGCCATCGAGCCATGCGAAATGCTGTAAACATTTACATACATTGCCTCTAGATGTATTTGTTTTTTAAGCTTAAACAGTGCACTAAAAATGCATTCGCAAAGATTACCTACTCACAGAGATTTAAAATAGCCAAAAATTTAAGCACGACGCTCTTTAAGTGCCGGTATCCTTGGCTAACAGTAATAGTGCTATGCTAATGCAATTCTGTGACTTCGACTTCACTCTGGGAAAAAGTGAATTCTTAGAATAAAGTAGCACTGGAAAATCAGTAGGAACTAGGAAGTAAGTGAAACCGTAGGCATAGCATAGCAATACATTGTCGGTTGTACTGAAATTAGCGTAGAAAGCCATTCGGCCTACGATAATTTAAGATACATATGCCCTGACACACAACACGATTCCATAAGCTTCCTCCACAATTTGGGCGAGCTATGAGATATAAAATAATTCGAGGTGCTTTATTTATTCACAGTTGCCTAGTTAAAATTTTGCTCGTCCCCTTATTCCATTTAGCGTCTCAATTGGTGTTTTAAAAATACTTACCTAAAAGTTTTTTACCTGTATGGAAATAATAGTATTTTTCCGTAGTTCTGAAAAAATACCTGTCTTATTTTCTATATTCTGCTATTGGAAACATGTAATTGGTACCAAAGGATTATTTATCACCCATTATTTGTATTACCATTTATTTATTACACATTATCTGTAGTACCATTTATTTATCATACAATTTATCCTTAGGTTATTTAGCGATAAGTAAATATGCGTATAGTACAAAGTGACTCAAAGTAAAGGATCTTACTTAGTTCCATTTTATAAGACTTTTTTTAATAACCTTAGTAATTGACTCACTTTGGTATAGTACTGTGCGTTCTGTGTCCCAATAATTTTTATAAAGAATAGTTTGGTGAAGTCTTAGCTTTGTAAATACAATATTTAGCAGACATATTGTACTGAATTCAGAAAGGATATTAAAGATAAAATAAAGTTATATATAGGTACACCGCAAATTGTTCCAAATGAAATTTTCAAATGGAGGCGATTGCAATACCAAATTAATGCAAAGAAGACTTATCTACGCAACTCAATTATAGATGTCAATATTTCCCTTGTTTGTCTGTTTGTCTTCCTGTTGGAAATGTCAAATTAAAACATATTTTATTTGAGTTTCTGCGCTATGTCATCCTGTGCCACATCGAAAGATGTACAAATGGCATGTCGTTAGGCAGTTGTATTTTTTAACGTAAATAAATTACATGTTGTTAGACATTTGTATTTTTTAGAGTAAATAATTGCAATTTCAATGATTCTACAGAATCTTTCAGCTCTTCATTAATATATTTTGAGAGTATTTTTATTTAAATCCCATATGGAAGACATTCATGGCTGTCGTAACTTCGAATTCAGATATAAAGATTTCGTGGGTACAATTTATTTAAAATCCTTTCACTAAATTGAAATACCACACCTTTTAGGTTTGAAAGTTTTGTTTGCGCAGTGGGGGAGCATACACGGGTTGATTAACTAAACACTTTCACATGTCACTTTTCGAATCTTTTAACGAGTTTTGATTTCTGCAGAGATTTATTTATCATTTTATTTGCCTTTAAAAATTTACTCTTAGAAAACGAACTAAATATATTAGCATCATACCGCAAGAACTTTTTTAGAATGTCTTATTTAAATCAAAAGAATGAATGATTTTTTACCTGATGCAACTTCTTTACAATACAACACGTGTATATTTGCACTGGAAATGGAAATGTTGATACAAATTCTATGTATAGCAAATAAATAGAAAATAGACCTGAATGCATTGGGAAAAGCTGATATATTTAGATAACCTCAAGGGTAAACTGAAAAATTTTGACAATAGAGAGGTTCTCTCCGTCATGACAACAAGTGACACCAGACATCATACTTCCCGATTTTCCATGTTCGGTGTATCATGTAGTAAAACCTCAAAAAATTAGAGAGGTTCTCTCCGTCATGACAACAAGTGACACCAGACATCATACTTCCCGATTTTCCATGTTCGGTGTATCATGTAGTAAAACCTCAAAAAATTGTTCTCAACTTCCCATACATCGTAACACAATTCATCCCAATAAGTAGCTTTTAATCATTTTCAATCTTAAAACATTGGAATGGGGAAGAAAACTGTATTACCATGGAAACGGGTGCATAAGTAAGACTCTCATGTTCATGTTGGTGTCAGACATGGCGTTTGGCATTTTGATGTCATAAACACGACAAACATGACATGAGATCATGGGTTGACATGGCAAATGGGGGGGCGGGGTATGTTTCGTGTTTTGAAGTTGAGAACCTCTGTAATAACTATAAATAACTGTCATTTAACACATGGCATACGGGTTTCTCTAAAAGCATGTTTAATGAAAGAATCTTTCTGTTCTGAAAATACTATTCATACGTAATAATTATTGCCATACATGGCCCGCTTTAAGGACGGGCAATTCCGGCTTTTGCCCGGGCCTCATAAAATTTTAGGGGCCTCAAAATTACAAACATTCGTGAAATTCAAAAACTAATGTATAAAATCAAGAAAAATTAAGAACAATTTGCTAAAATTGAAAAAAATTTTGCGCTTCGCGCATTTATTATTAACATTTTCTGTACTGTATTAGTGAAATCAAAAACCGATGTTCAGAATCAAGGGAAATGAAGAACATTTTGTTAAAATTGGCAAAAATTTTGCGCATCGCGCAAATAATATTCACATTTTTTGTATATTTTTACTGAAATCCAAAAGCCTGATGCTCAAAATTAAGAAAACTAAGGACATTTTGATGAAATTGCAAAAAATTTTGCGCTTCGCGCAAATAGCATCAACATTTTTTATATATTTTACGCCATTCTGCCGGGGGCCTCAGATTTCTTAGGCGGGCGCTGATTGCCACATTCTGCGAATCATGTAAATGTTTTCAATAACGATTGACACGCAATGGTATACTTACATTAGAAATATTACATGACGTATGTGGTACATCCTACTTCAAAGCATATACCAATATATGTAATCATTATTATTGTCTTTATTGTCTTAACGCCATTCTGAGTAGCAAATGTTGAGTTACTTTGAATTATTCATTGAATTTCTCTCTGAACTGTTGTCTACAGACAGGCTGCTGTTGTAGAAAACCTCACGTCCATTAAATATGCGCAAAAATTGGAGAAGAATAAAATTCTTCATACTAACGATATATAAGAATACGGTCATGAAAATAGTTTGGAAGCAAAATAAACCCAAATTTCTCAGAATTTAGATTTAGAAAATGTATATTTTTATGCAAATGCTGATTACTCAAATTGAATTAAAGTGCTTATTTTATAAAGCCAACAATAACGCTATTACGTAGGTGAAATGTTTATATGCATAAACTCTAAGTTCTATCTTTAAGAGTGAGATGCTAGTGTAAATGCAAGTATGTACTAGTGATTTAAATGCAAGTGAACAGTAAAAGACGAGGATACATAGGGATTGAATGCGAATGAACGACTGACTTTATTGTAGTAAGAAAAAGAACAAGAACACAATATTCATATTGGTACATTAAGTAGGTACCTTCTAAAGACAAATCATAACGTAAACAAACGCGATCTGTCGCGTAGTAGTAATCTAAACAAAAGCTAGTCTAAGATTGTATGCTTGTATGCATCTATACATATACCAACATCCCCTCTCAATCTTGACTTACAAGTTCGAGGTCGGAACTGCTAACTTAGCCTTTTTCAGCTTATAAAAGTAATATACACCAAACATTAATGCAATAACTACTAAAGCCAAAACAATGCAATTTGCACCAATGATCCAGTGAACTGTTGTATTATTTTCAGCTTCATCTTTCTTATCTCTAATAGAAGGAGAATTGCTTTGAAGAATTTCGTCCATATGGATTTTCGGCTGCAAAATCCAGTTTGTCTTCAATGTGAACAAGGGATCGATTTCTTCGTGATAATTCACCCTAAATTCGCCTCCTTTATAGTAATTTCCATTGATTTTGAAATCAGCATTCCAAGGAAGTAGGAATGTTTGATTTGGGCATTTTTGCTGCATAGATCCAATTGAGATGTTATTTCCTAAACAATAAATGTGATTGTAACCATGGTAGGGCTTTATTTGCACATAATCCCATTCATCGTTCTCATGTCTCGGATTGCATTTTTCCAATGTGAAGTATTTTGTTGATGTAGGTAAGGAAGAAGCAGACTTGCATTTTTCAGCTGGCGCCAATATCAAATTCGTCTTTTGTACATTAACCCCGTAGACACAATCGTATTCAGTAGATAGAATGGCGTTGGTCGGTCCACTATAAGAAATTTTACAAGTTGAATTTTCCGTTTGATGTAGAAGGTCAAAGGGGTCCGCTTCAACTAGTTGTAAATCTGTATTTATGACTGGAGTGTAGAAATGCATGTACAGTTTGCTTCTGTCGTACGAAAGCTTACAATTCTTCCCTATTGCAAATTTCAAAGGACAAGCGTCTTTACATGGTAGAGTGTAATTTAGATAGTCAAAGAACGGAGCATATAACTTTTTATCTTTCCATTGCCTCCGTGTTTCTTTAAGTATTTGATTTGCCATCAGTAATCGTGTGGTGATATATGATATCGCATATATTGAACCAGTCTGTTTATACTTCAGTTGTTGATAGTCATTATCCAATTTGCTCACACGAAGTCCCATGCTACTCATTTCATTCTTTAACTTTTCAATGGCTCGCTCTGCCAACTTAAGCTCTTTAGTTTTTAGTTCTAGTTTGACTTCTTGCTCAGCTAGTTGTTCTTGTACAGTTTTTAATCTTGACAATGCAACAGATCCTGTTGTAGTTCCAGACACGCCTAATCCCACAGTAGATACAACACCGACTAGGAATATTACAAGCAATGTTAAAGTAAATATTGCTCGCTTGTGTCTTTCTGAAACTTCGGTAAAATCACCAATCGGGCACATTAACTCCATTTCGCTAATAAAGTATTCTTTATACAGTTCTTTACACTTTGCTTTAGCAGTGTCCAATAAATCTACATGTACCGTTTCATTGGTTAAGATTTCGCAAGGAGATTGGAATTTGATCAAAAGGTGAAATTCATTATAGCCAGAAGTGACAGGTATGTCACTTGCCCTCCACAGTACTGGTTGACTGTTTTGTGTAGTGACTCCTCCTGTGACTTTTATCAGTATTCCAAATATGTAAATCATACACATCAGAATATATGAAAAAGTGCTTACTACTGGCTTCTTTTTCTTCTCGTATATTTCTCTCTCTCTAGCAATCTTCTCTGTTGGAGTTTTCAGTCCAAGGTTGGATATCATTTCTTCGTGAGAAGACTTGATCAAAGGCTTGGTGAGTATATCTGCTTTCTGTTCCTTTGTCGGTATATACTCCACAGCCACTTTGTTATCTGCTATTAGCTCCCTGATGTGGTGGTACCTGACATCGATATGTTTTGTTCTTTTGTGGAACTCTGGGTTGCTGGCAAGTTTTATCGCACTCTGGTTATCCACATAAATTATGCAAGGCTTCTCAGATTTCAGTTTGAGTTCTCCGATGTGTTTTCTTAGCCATACAGCCTCACGAGAGGCTGTTGATAGTGCGACGTACTCAGCTTCTGTTGACGAGCATGTTACTATAGGTTGCTTTTGACTTGACCAAGTAATTAAACTATCACCAATATAGAATGCAAACCCGCTGACAGATTTGCGACCAATTTGGTCTCTTGCATAGTCTGAGTCTGTATATCCAGAAAGATATAGATCTGATCCACTTTCGTATAACAAACCTAAGTCTGTTGTACCTTTTAGATATTGCAATATCTTCTTAGCTGCTTCCCAGTGGGTTTCATCATAGTAGTTAACAAATTGTGACAATTTGACTACTGCATAGGCAATATCTGGTCTGGTTAATCGTGCGAGAAATAGGAGGGCTCCTATTAGTTGTGGGAATGGATAAGTCGTATCACATTCTTCTGCTCTAATCAGTTCTTGGTTAGGCTGCATCGGTACGGACAAAGCATTACAATTTTTCATATTGTATTTCTCCAACAGTTCTTCAACGTATCTTTCTTGTCCAATGTAAATGCTGTGATCTTCATATATCAATATATCAAATCCAACTAACGAGCATGGGTAGGCAACTGTAATCTCAAAGTTATTTTGCAAGTAACCTATCATTTTCTCTATGTCTTTGGGGTTCGGAGAAATGATCAGGATATCGTCTACATAAACTACGATGTACATTATGACCTGATTTATGTAGCCTACAAAAACACAAGGGTCGCTTGTTGTTTCTTGAAACTGATATTCATTGAAGAAGGATTTCAGTTTACTATTCCAAATGCGAGGTGCTTGCTTGAGTCCATAGATACTCTTGTTTAATAAACAAACAGAGTTCTCATCTTGCTCAAATCCTTTTGGCTGCCAAATATATAGTGTCACCTCGATCTGTCCATGTAGGTAGGCTGTCTTGACATCACATTGTCCAACATGATACTTCATGAATGCAGCAATTGCCAACACCAGTCGAATAGATTCGTAGCGACAAACTGAAGCGTAGGTCTCGTCGTAATCAATTCCATATTTTTGTTTATAACCCTTTACGACAAGTCTGGCTTTGAATCTCACGATCTCTCCTTTCTTGTTGTACTTAATTTTGTACACCCAGCGAGTCTCCAGTATTCTTACATTTCGAGGTCTGGGAACCAAATCCCATGAGTTATTATCTTTGTGACTTTTTATCTCGTCTGTCATTGCTTCCATCCACTTTGCTGCTTGTGGAGAACTCATTGCTTGCTCGAAAGTGTTTGGTTCGATTATTGTTCTCATCATATGTGCTTGGTAACGATCTGGTTGTCTGAGTGTTGTTCTGTCACGTAGATTGAACCTTGGAGATGGAGGTCCAGCTGTAAACACTTCATTTTCTTCAACTGTTGACACATTGATTGTTCCATCGGCATCTTCTGCGTCGCTCTTTGCATAAACTTCTTCAAGTGTTACGTGATTGTTTTGGCTGTTCTCTGCTTTAGCCTCTGATTCTCTTCTGTTGGAGCTCTCTCTTTGTTCTTGAAATCTAACATTTCTTGCTACGATAATCTTTCTTGTCTCTCTGTCATAAAGCCGATAGTTATCTGAGACTCCTTCGTAGCCTACTAAGATATATTGCTTAGCCTTGGCTTGCCACACTGTCCTCTTGCTTTCGTGAATGTGTGCATAAGCTGTACACCCAAAGATTCTAAGGTGTGAAATATCTGGTTTTCTCTGAAATATTTGCTCAAATGCAGTGATTTCTGTACTTTGCTTGTCTAGCATTCTATTATGAACGTATACTGAAGTAGCTACTGCTTCAGCCCATAATATGTCAGGGACTTTGTAGTTCAACATCATTGCTCTTGCTGATTCTTTAATCGTTCTCATTTCTCTTTCAATCTTTCCATTTGATTGAGGAGAATAGGGAGCAGATTTCTCATGGATAATTCCATTCTTCTCAAAATAGCTGTTGAGTTTCTCATTTACAAACTCTGTCCCGTTATCAGAGTGGAATGCCTTTATCATTTTCCCTGTCTGGTTTTTAATGAGTTCTATGTATGCTTTTACGCATTCAACTGTCTGACTCTTTTCTTTAAGAAAGTATGCGACACGGAACCCAGTTGCGTCATCTTTGATTAAAAGAAAGTAAAGGGACCCACCTAATGATTGCATGGGCATTTTACCCGACAAGTCTGCATGAGCCATTTCTCCTGGTACAGTTTGCCTCTTCTGCTCTTTCACTGGATGGGGTAGTCTTGCCTGCTTTCCTTCTTGGCAGGGCTGACAAAGCTTTTGCTCTTCTCTGTTATCTGGTAGTTCAACTCCACGCACTGACTGCTTCTTAATCGTATTGTAAATGTAGGTCGAATTGATGTGTGCACATCGCTCATGCCATAGCTTTAGCATGTTTATTCCATTTCCAGTTGCAAGAGCACTGGAGTTCAAGGGCTTAAACCTCATTACATACAAATTGCTTACTTGGAATGCTTCTGGTCCAGGCTTTCCTCTCTTGTCAGTAAACGTGGTGATCTTGGAATTACGCATAATTGTATATCCTTTGTTAGCCATCACTGATTCGGAGAATAGATTAGTAGCCTTAGGAATGTGCAGTACATTGTACAATGTACATTCGATCCACTTTTCATTTATCAGTGCAAGGAGTGGAATATTTCCAAATCCAACTGCATCAATCGATTGCTTGTTGGTAAGGTACACAGGCTTGGGTTTCTCTAACTTAGTGTACACTGAAAACCATTCTCTATTTCCACTGATATGTTGAGAAGCGCCTGAGTCACAGTACCAAGTGTCACTGTTATCTTCAGTACTCATCATGAAAGCATTCCCGAACGAATCATCACTTTCCTTTTCATATCTCCTGTCGCTCCTCTCACTTCCTTTCTTCTCATTTCGATCATTTTGCTTAAACCTTCTGTTTTCTGGATTAGGATTTCCTCCCTTTGGTTTACTGCGGCACTCACGTGACCAGTGTCCGACCTTTCCGCAAGAATGGCATTTAGTTTTCTTCTTTAACTCGTCGATTTTCTTCTTTCGGTCATCTCTGCCATTGGAATCTTTTGCTGTGAAAGCTCTTGAAGAAGTAGGCTCTTCTTTCTCTTTCTCAATCAAGTTTTCTTGAACTGCTGTCAAGTCTTCTTTTCTCAATCTGGAGAGAAGATTATCCATTGTTTGGGAAGCGGACGGCACACTGTCCCAAGCCTTTTTAAAAGCGTTATGCTTTTCATCTGGAAGTGCTGAAACAAGTTTTGTCACTGCAGTTGTTTCATCAATTGCGACTCCCATCTCGTTCAAACTTCTTGTGAGTCGTTCAATGTCACAGTGGGCATTTGCTAAGGTTTGCTCAGGTTTCAACTTATAGTTTAAGAAACTAGTAAGTGTGTGTTGCTTATTCAAAGCGCTTTTATCTGAGTGAATCCTAGCTAACTTGTCAAACATTGCCTTACCGGTTGTTAGACTGTAGATGTAATTGCTGTTCATTGCATCTAGGGATGTCACTATGACTGTCTGAGCCTGAATATCCTTTTCATCCCACTTATCTGCGGTGGAAACCGTTCTGACTGTTGCACCGCTCACATATTCCCACAGCTTATGAGCTTTCAGTAGTAATGTTATTTGCAATTTCCACTGTTCATAATTACTGTCACTTAGCTTCACCACTTCCAACTTGGGCAGTGATGTGGTCAATGTCGTAGTAGTGCCTGTTGCCCCACTAGTGGTAGACATCCTTACAGTCACTTGTAACTTTTATGTCACTTTCTGTTTATCTCACTTTCAAGTCTCAAAAACTGATGATTTCGATTGTTGAGAATTCGTTGCTTTGCTTATCCCACTTTAAAGACAACCACGCTCTGCTACCATGAAATGTTTATATGCATAAACTCTAAGTTCTATCTTTAAGAGTGAGATGCTAGTGTAAATGCAAGTATGTACTAGTGATTTAAATGCAAGTGAACAGTAAAAGACGGGGATACATAGGGATTGAATGCGAATGAACGACTGACTTTATTGTAGTAAGAAAAAGAACAAGAACACAATATTCATATTGGTACATTAAGTAGGTACCTTCTAAAGACAAATCATAACGTAAACAAACGCGATCTGTCGCGTAGTAGTAATCTAAACAAAAGCTAGTCTAAGATTGTATGCTTGTATGCATCTATACATATACCAACAGCTTTTATAAGGGATTCCCATTTATCAGTCCCCAGAAGTGGATATCCCAATGCAACAATTCGGTTTGGATAGACAAACAAAGCAGGATTCACTATTTCCTAAACAGTTCTCTTTGGGATCTTTCAGAAGCAGTTAAGCCCAAAAGACAATTGTACGTCGGTCACGTTGATAATATTTTGTGGCCCGAAACAATTTACAGTTACAGTTACAATACGATTAAGAAGCAGTCAGTGCGTGGAGTTGAACTACCAGATAACAGAGAAGAGCAAAAGCTTTGTCAGCCCTGCCAAGAAGGAAAGCAGGCAAGACTACCCCATCCAGTGAAAGAGCAGAAGAGGCAAACTGTACCAGGAGAAATGGCTCATGCAGACTTGTCGGGTAAAATGCCCATGCAATCATTAGGTGGGTCCCTTTACTTTCTTTTAATCAAAGATGACGCAACTGGGTTCCGTGTCGCATACTTTCTTAAAGAAAAGAGTCAGACAGTTGAATGCGTAAAAGCATACATAGAACTCATTAAAAACCAGACAGGGAAAATGATAAAGGCATTCCACTCTGATAACGGGACAGAGTTTGTAAATGAGAAACTCAACAGCTATTTTGAGAAGAATGGAATTATCCATGAGAAATCTGCTCCCTATTCTCCTCAATCAAATGGAAAGATTGAAAGAGAAATGAGAACGATTAAAGAATCAGCAAGAGCAATGATGTTGAACTACAAAGTCCCTGACATATTATGGGCTGAAGCAGTAGCTACTTCAGTATACGTTCATAATAGAATGCTAGACAAGCAAAGTACAGAAATCACTGCATTTGAGCAAATATTTCAGAGAAAACCAGATATTTCACACCTTAGAATCTTTGGGTGTACAGCTTATGCACACATTCACGAAAGCAAGAGGACAGTGTGGCAAGCCAAGGCTAAGCAATATATCTTAGTAGGCTACGAAGGAGTCTCAGATAACTATCGGCTTTATGACAGAGAGACAAGAAAGATTATCGTAGCAAGAAATGTTAGATTTCAAGAACAAAGAGAGAGCTCCAACAGAAGAGAATCAGAGGCTAAAGCAGAGAACAGCCAAAACAATCACGTAACACTTGAAGAAGTTTATGCAAAGAGCGACGCAGAAGATGCCGATGGAACAATCAATGTGTCAACAGTTGAAGAAAATGAAGTGTTTACAGCTGGACCTCCATCTCCAAGGTTCAATCTACGTGACAGAACAACACTCAGACAACCAGATCGTTACCAAGCACATATGATGAGAACAATAATCGAACCAAACACTTTCGAGCAAGCTATCTTACTTAGTTCCATTTTATAAGACTTTTTTTAATAACCTTAGTAATTGACTCACTTTGGTATAGTACTGTGCGTTCTGTGTCCCAATAATTTTTATAAAGAATAGTTTGGTGAAGTCTTAGCTTTGTAAATACAATATTTAGCAGACATATTGTACTGAATTCAGAAAGGATATTAAAGATAAAATAAAGTTATATATAGGTACACCGCAAATTGTTCCAAATGAAATTTTCAAATGGAGGCGATTGCAATACCAAATTAATGCAAAGAAGACTTATCTACGCAACTCAATTATAGATGTCAATATTTCCCTTGTTTGTCTGTTTGTCTTCCTGTTGGAAATGTCAAATTAAAACATATTTTATTTGAGTTTCTGCGCTATGTCATCCTGTGCCACATCGAAAGATGTACAAATGGCATGTCGTTAGGCAGTTGTATTTTTTAACGTAAATAAATTACATGTTGTTAGACATTTGTATTTTTTAGAGTAAATAATTGCAATTTCAATGATTCTACAGAATCTTTCAGCTCTTCATTAATATATTTTGAGAGTATTTTTATTTAAATCCCATATGGAAGACATTCATGGCTGTCGTAACTTCGAATTCAGATATAAAGATTTCGTGGGTACAATTTATTTAAAATCCTTTCACTAAATTGAAATACCACACCTTTTAGGTTTGAAAGTTTTGTTTGCGCAGTGGGGGAGCATACACGGGTTGATTAACTAAACACTTTCACATGTCACTTTTCGAATCTTTTAACGAGTTTTGATTTCTGCAGAGATTTATTTATCATTTTATTTGCCTTTAAAAATTTACTCTTAGAAAACGAACTAAATATATTAGCATCATACCGCAAGAACTTTTTTAGAATGTCTTATTTAAATCAAAAGAATGAATGATTTTTTACCTGATGCAACTTCTTTACAATACAACACGTGTATATTTGCACTGGAAATGGAAATGTTGATACAAATTCTATGTATAGCAAATAAATAGAAAATAGACCTGAATGCATTGGGAAAAGCTGATATATTTAGATAACCTCAAGGGTAAACTGAAAAATTTTGACAATAGAGAGGTTCTCTCCGTCATGACAACAAGTGACACCAGACATCATACTTCCCGATTTTCCATGTTCGGTGTATCATGTAGTAAAACCTCAAAAAATTAGAGAGGTTCTCTCCGTCATGACAACAAGTGACACCAGACATCATACTTCCCGATTTTCCATGTTCGGTGTATCATGTAGTAAAACCTCAAAAAATTGTTCTCAACTTCCCATACATCGTAACACAATTCATCCCAATAAGTAGCTTTTAATCATTTTCAATTTTAAAACATTGGAATGGGGAAGAAAACTGTATTACCATGGAAACGGGTGCATAAGTAAGACTCTCATGTTCATGTTGGTGTCAGACATGGCGTTTGGCATTTTGATGTCATAAACACGACAAACATGACATGAGATCATGGGTTGACATGGCAAATGGGGGGGCGGGGTATGTTTCGTGTTTTGAAGTTGAGAACCTCTGTAATAACTATAAATAACTGTCATTTAACACATGGCATACGGGTTTCTCTAAAAGCATGTTTAATGAAAGAATCTTTCTGTTCTGAAAATACTATTCATACGTAATAATTATTGCCACATTCTGCGAATCATGTAAATGTTTTCAATAACGATTGACACGCAATGGTATACTTACATTAGAAATATTACATGACGTATGTGGTACATCCTACTTCAAAGCATATACCAATATATGTAATCATTATTATTGTCTTTATTGTCTTAACGCCATTCTGAGTAGCAAATGTTGAGTTACTTTGAATTATTCATTGAATTTCTCTCTGAACTGTTGTCTACAGACAGGCTGCTGTTGTAGAAAACCTCACGTCCATTAAATATGCGCAAAAATTGGAGAAGAATAAAATTCTTCATACTAACGATATATAAGAATACGGTCATGAAAATAGTTTGGAAGCAAAATAAACCCAAATTTCTCAGAATTTAGATTTAGAAAATGTATATTTTTATGCAAATGCTGATTACTCAAATTGAATTAAAGTGCTTATTTTATAAAGCCAACAATAACGCTATTACGTAGGTGAAATGTTTATATGCATAAACTCTAAGTTCTATCTTTAAGAGTGAGATGCTAGTGTAAATGCAAGTATGTACTAGTGATTTAAATGCAAGTGAACAGTAAAAGACGAGGATACATAGGGATTGAATGCGAATGAACGACTGACTTTATTGTAGTAAGAAAAAGAACAAGAACACAATATTCATATTGGTACATTAAGTAGGTACCTTCTAAAGACAAATCATAACGTAAACAAACGCGATCTGTCGCGTAGTAGTAATCTAAACAAAAGCTAGTCTAAGATTGTATGCTTGTATGCATCTATACATATACCAACATCCCCTCTCAATCTTGACTTACAAGTTCGAGGTCGGAACTGCTAACTTAGCCTTTTTCAGCTTATAAAAGTAATATACACCAAACATTAATGCAATAACTACTAAAGCCAAAACAATGCAATTTGCACCAATGATCCAGTGAACTGTTGTATTATTTTCAGCTTCATCTTTCTTATCTCTAATAGAAGGAGAATTGCTTTGAAGAATTTCGTCCATATGGATTTTCGGCTGCAAAATCCAGTTTGTCTTCAATGTGAACAAGGGATCGATTTCTTCGTGATAATTCACCCTAAATTCGCCTCCTTTATAGTAATTTCCATTGATTTTGAAATCAGCATTCCAAGGAAGTAGGAATGTTTGATTTGGGCATTTTTGCTGCATAGATCCAATTGAGATGTTATTTCCTAAACAATAAATGTGATTGTAACCATGGTAGGGCTTTATTTGCACATAATCCCATTCATCGTTCTCATGTCTCGGATTGCATTTTTCCAATGTGAAGTATTTTGTTGATGTAGGTAAGGAAGAAGCAGACTTGCATTTTTCAGCTGGCGCCAATATCAAATTCGTCTTTTGTACATTAACCCCGTAGACACAATCGTATTCAGTAGATAGAATGGCGTTGGTCGGTCCACTATAAGAAATTTTACAAGTTGAATTTTCCGTTTGATGTAGAAGGTCAAAGGGGTCCGCTTCAACTAGTTGTAAATCTGTATTTATGACTGGAGTGTAGAAATGCATGTACAGTTTGCTTCTGTCGTACGAAAGCTTACAATTCTTCCCTATTGCAAATTTCAAAGGACAAGCGTCTTTACATGGTAGAGTGTAATTTAGATAGTCAAAGAACGGAGCATATAACTTTTTATCTTTCCATTGCCTCCGTGTTTCTTTAAGTATTTGATTTGCCATCAGTAATCGTGTGGTGATATATGATATCGCATATATTGAACCAGTCTGTTTATACTTCAGTTGTTGATAGTCATTATCCAATTTGCTCACACGAAGTCCCATGCTACTCATTTCATTCTTTAACTTTTCAATGGCTCGCTCTGCCAACTTAAGCTCTTTAGTTTTTAGTTCTAGTTTGACTTCTTGCTCAGCTAGTTGTTCTTGTACAGTTTTTAATCTTGACAATGCAACAGATCCTGTTGTAGTTCCAGACACGCCTAATCCCACAGTAGATACAACACCGACTAGGAATATTACAAGCAATGTTAAAGTAAATATTGCTCGCTTGTGTCTTTCTGAAACTTCGGTAAAATCACCAATCGGGCACATTAACTCCATTTCGCTAATAAAGTATTCTTTATACAGTTCTTTACACTTTGCTTTAGCAGTGTCCAATAAATCTACATGTACCGTTTCATTGGTTAAGATTTCGCAAGGAGATTGGAATTTGATCAAAAGGTGAAATTCATTATAGCCAGAAGTGACAGGTATGTCACTTGCCCTCCACAGTACTGGTTGACTGTTTTGTGTAGTGACTCCTCCTGTGACTTTTATCAGTATTCCAAATATGTAAATCATACACATCAGAATATATGAAAAAGTGCTTACTACTGGCTTCTTTTTCTTCTCGTATATTTCTCTCTCTCTAGCAATCTTCTCTGTTGGAGTTTTCAGTCCAAGGTTGGATATCATTTCTTCGTGAGAAGACTTGATCAAAGGCTTGGTGAGTATATCTGCTTTCTGTTCCTTTGTCGGTATATACTCCACAGCCACTTTGTTATCTGCTATTAGCTCCCTGATGTGGTGGTACCTGACATCGATATGTTTTGTTCTTTTGTGGAACTCTGGGTTGCTGGCAAGTTTTATCGCACTCTGGTTATCCACATAAATTATGCAAGGCTTCTCAGATTTCAGTTTGAGTTCTCCGATGTGTTTTCTTAGCCATACAGCCTCACGAGAGGCTGTTGATAGTGCGACGTACTCAGCTTCTGTTGACGAGCATGTTACTATAGGTTGCTTTTGACTTGACCAAGTAATTAAACTATCACCAATATAGAATGCAAACCCGCTGACAGATTTGCGACCAATTTGGTCTCTTGCATAGTCTGAGTCTGTATATCCAGAAAGATATAGATCTGATCCACTTTCGTATAACAAACCTAAGTCTGTTGTACCTTTTAGATATTGCAATATCTTCTTAGCTGCTTCCCAGTGGGTTTCATCATAGTAGTTAACAAATTGTGACAATTTGACTACTGCATAGGCAATATCTGGTCTGGTTAATCGTGCGAGAAATAGGAGGGCTCCTATTAGTTGTGGGAATGGATAAGTCGTATCACATTCTTCTGCTCTAATCAGTTCTTGGTTAGGCTGCATCGGTACGGACAAAGCATTACAATTTTTCATATTGTATTTCTCCAACAGTTCTTCAACGTATCTTTCTTGTCCAATGTAAATGCTGTGATCTTCATATATCAATATATCAAATCCAACGAACGAGCATGGGTAGGCAACTGTAATCTCAAAGTTATTTTGCAAGTAACCTATCATTTTCTCTATGTCTTTGGGGTTCGGAGAAATGATCAGGATATCGTCTACATAAACTACGATGTACATTATGACCTGATTTATGTAGCCTACAAAAACACAAGGGTCGCTTGTTGTTTCTTGAAACTGATATTCATTGAAGAAGGATTTCAGTTTACTATTCCAAATGCGAGGTGCTTGCTTGAGTCCATAGATACTCTTGTTTAATAAACAAACAGAGTTCTCATCTTGCTCAAATCCTTTTGGCTGCCAAATATATAGTGTCACCTCGATCTGTCCATGTAGGTAGGCTGTCTTGACATCACATTGTCCAACATGATACTTCATGAATGCAGCAATTGCCAACACCAGTCGAATAGATTCGTAGCGACAAACTGAAGCGTAGGTCTCGTCGTAATCAATTCCATATTTTTGTTTATAACCCTTTACGACAAGTCTGGCTTTGAATCTCACGATCTCTCCTTTCTTGTTGTACTTAATTTTGTACACCCAGCGAGTCTCCAGTATTCTTACATTTCGAGGTCTGGGAACCAAATCCCATGAGTTATTATCTTTGTGACTTTTTATCTCGTCTGTCATTGCTTCCATCCACTTTGCTGCTTGTGGAGAACTCATTGCTTGCTCGAAAGTGTTTGGTTCGATTATTGTTCTCATCATATGTGCTTGGTAACGATCTGGTTGTCTGAGTGTTGTTCTGTCACGTAGATTGAACCTTGGAGATGGAGGTCCAGCTGTAAACACTTCATTTTCTTCAACTGTTGACACATTGATTGTTCCATCGGCATCTTCTGCGTCGCTCTTTGCATAAACTTCTTCAAGTGTTACGTGATTGTTTTGGCTGTTCTCTGCTTTAGCCTCTGATTCTCTTCTGTTGGAGCTCTCTCTTTGTTCTTGAAATCTAACATTTCTTGCTACGATAATCTTTCTTGTCTCTCTGTCATAAAGCCGATAGTTATCTGAGACTCCTTCGTAGCCTACTAAGATATATTGCTTAGCCTTGGCTTGCCACACTGTCCTCTTGCTTTCGTGAATGTGTGCATAAGCTGTACACCCAAAGATTCTAAGGTGTGAAATATCTGGTTTTCTCTGAAATATTTGCTCAAATGCAGTGATTTCTGTACTTTGCTTGTCTAGCATTCTATTATGAACGTATACTGAAGTAGCTACTGCTTCAGCCCATAATATGTCAGGGACTTTGTAGTTCAACATCATTGCTCTTGCTGATTCTTTAATCGTTCTCATTTCTCTTTCAATCTTTCCATTTGATTGAGGAGAATAGGGAGCAGATTTCTCATGGATAATTCCATTCTTCTCAAAATAGCTGTTGAGTTTCTCATTTACAAACTCTGTCCCGTTATCAGAGTGGAATGCCTTTATCATTTTCCCTGTCTGGTTTTTAATGAGTTCTATGTATGCTTTTACGCATTCAACTGTCTGACTCTTTTCTTTAAGAAAGTATGCGACACGGAACCCAGTTGCGTCATCTTTGATTAAAAGAAAGTAAAGGGACCCACCTAATGATTGCATGGGCATTTTACCCGACAAGTCTGCATGAGCCATTTCTCCTGGTACAGTTTGCCTCTTCTGCTCTTTCACTGGATGGGGTAGTCTTGCCTGCTTTCCTTCTTGGCAGGGCTGACAAAGCTTTTGCTCTTCTCTGTTATCTGGTAGTTCAACTCCACGCACTGACTGCTTCTTAATCGTATTGTAAATGTAGGTCGAATTGATGTGTGCACATCGCTCATGCCATAGCTTTAGCATGTTTATTCCATTTCCAGTTGCAAGAGCACTGGAGTTCAAGGGCTTAAACCTCATTACATACAAATTGCTTACTTGGAATGCTTCTGGTCCAGGCTTTCCTCTCTTGTCAGTAAACGTGGTGATCTTGGAATTACGCATAATTGTATATCCTTTGTTAGCCATCACTGATTCGGAGAATAGATTAGTAGCCTTAGGAATGTGCAGTACATTGTACAATGTACATTCGATCCACTTTTCATTTATCAGTGCAAGGAGTGGAATATTTCCAAATCCAACTGCATCAATCGATTGCTTGTTGGTAAGGTACACAGGCTTGGGTTTCTCTAACTTAGTGTACACTGAAAACCATTCTCTATTTCCACTGATATGTTGAGAAGCGCCTGAGTCACAGTACCAAGTGTCACTGTTATCTTCAGTACTCATCATGAAAGCATTCCCGAACGAATCATCACTTTCCTTTTCATATCTCCTGTCGCTCCTCTCACTTCCTTTCTTCTCATTTCGATCATTTTGCTTAAACCTTCTGTTTTCTGGATTAGGATTTCCTCCCTTTGGTTTACTGCGGCACTCACGTGACCAGTGTCCGACCTTTCCGCAAGAATGGCATTTAGTTTTCTTCTTTAACTCGTCGATTTTCTTCTTTCGGTCATCTCTGCCATTGGAATCTTTTGCTGTGAAAGCTCTTGAAGAAGTAGGCTCTTCTTTCTCTTTCTCAATCAAGTTTTCTTGAACTGCTGTCAAGTCTTCTTTTCTCAATCTGGAGAGAAGATTATCCATTGTTTGGGAAGCGGACGGCACACTGTCCCAAGCCTTTTTAAAAGCGTTATGCTTTTCATCTGGAAGTGCTGAAACAAGTTTTGTCACTGCAGTTGTTTCATCAATTGCGACTCCCATCTCGTTCAAACTTCTTGTGAGTCGTTCAATGTCACAGTGGGCATTTGCTAAGGTTTGCTCAGGTTTCAACTTATAGTTTAAGAAACTAGTAAGTGTGTGTTGCTTATTCAAAGCGCTTTTATCTGAGTGAATCCTAGCTAACTTGTCAAACATTGCCTTACCGGTTGTTAGACTGTAGATGTAATTGCTGTTCATTGCATCTAGGGATGTCACTATGACTGTCTGAGCCTGAATATCCTTTTCATCCCACTTATCTGCGGTGGAAACCGTTCTGACTGTTGCACCGCTCACATATTCCCACAGTTTATGAGCTTTCAGTAGTAATGTTATTTGCAATTTCCACTGTTCATAATTGCTGTCACTTAGCTTCACCACTTCCAACTTGGGCAGTGATGTGGTCAATGTCGTAGTAGTGCCTGTTGCCCCACTAGTGGTAGACATCCTTACAGTCACTTGTAACTTTTATGTCACTTTCTGTTTATCTCACTTTCAAGTCTCAAAAACTGATGATTTCGATTGTTGAGAATTCGTTGCTTTGCTTATCCCACTTTAAAGATAACCACGCTCTGCTACCATGAAATGTTTATATGCATAAACTCTAAGTTCTATCTTTAAGAGTGAGATGCTAGTGTAAATGCAAGTATGTACTAGTGATTTAAATGCAAGTGAACAGTAAAAGACGAGGATACATAGGGATTGAATGCGAATGAACGACTGACTTTATTGTAGTAAGAAAAAGAACAAGAACACAATATTCATATTGGTACATTAAGTAGGTACCTTCTAAAGACAAATCATAACGTAAACAAACGCGAACTGTCGCGTAGTAGTAATCTAAACAAAAGCTAGTCTAAGATTGTATGCTTGTATGCATCTATACATATACCAACAGTAGGGTTATCATGAATCCTCATCTAAATATTTTACTTCTTAAAAATTTGATAAGAGTATGGATTGTTTTGGCTTCCCAATAGTTTAATTCACACTCATGTTATTTTCAGACACGAGTCATGTTACTATAGAAATTAATTTTTCTTTCACTGAAAATGAATTCTTCTTACATGCAGATAGGCATCAGTGGGATACCATTGGTGTAGGCTTTATTTAAGAAAAAGTCATTACAATTATTTGAGCTTACAGTTATAATTATCCCATTGCACTCGTGGTTTTCTCATAATTGGTCTCTGTTCTCCTTCGCAACAGATTTTCCAATGCACTTTAATTTATGCATACGGTGATATATTTCCTTTGGTCCTTTTTTAATCCTATTTAGTAAAGCATAACAAAAAAGTGCATTTATGGACTTCCTCATCTCAAAAGCAAATGCTGCAAAAACACTCAATGCAAACGACATGGATACATAAAAGATGGTTACGATGTTACAATTTTGAAATGTCAGTGGTCTTACTTCTTCTCTTTCTAAACAGCTTTTGCACTGTATGTAGTTTCTTTTTCTGAGATATTCAATCCATTTGTTTAGCAGTCCAGAGTGAGCAATAGCCGATAATGAGTTCTGAAATTTGGGTTTCAGTAAAGGATGGTCTAGAAAAGAAAGCAAAATCGTGTAGGTTTCAGGCCACAAAATACTATCAACGTGTCCGACGTACAATTGTCTTTTGGGCTTAACTGTTTTTGCCAGATCCCAAAAAGAAAAGGTTTAAGAAATAGTGAATCCTGCTTTGTTTGTCCATCCAAACCGAATTGTTACATTGGGAAATCCACTTCTGGGGACTGAGAAATGGGAATCCATTATAAAAGCTGTACGTTTTCATTAATTCCTCGTGTTTTAGAAATTGTTCATTGATAATGCGATTATTCTCCCTATGAAAGTATGCCATTGGAGTAATGTAGAAACTGAAAGAAAATATTTGCCTGAACAGAAATCGAGGCTCAGCAATATTTGCATACTGAAACGTTCCCATAATCTCTTGTGGTGTTTCGTTCCCTGAAACAACCTTCTCCATTATATCCTTATTAAATGGCATTCTTGAGTTCCTCCTTCTGCTAATATTTGAACGGTGGTAATAATCCATCTTTAAATGAAAAACTGTATGAATACCCAAAGTTTTTAGAGATTGGACAGCGTCCTTTTGCTGATCAAATGGTTGCCATGGAAGAGAATTCCAGAATGGACCAAAAGTTTTTATTTGATCAGTGTAATTCACCAACTGATCTGCAGATTCCAATCGCTTAAATGGGATAGGGTCAACTAAATTCGTGGTGACGATTCCTTTGTAGCCATTTGTTAATATAATGAGCATAAGAAGTAGTGGACCCAAGATTAATCTAAATCTTGACGAACTTTCTGCTTTAGTGGGTAAAGAGCAGCCTGCTTCAATTAAATACGCATAAATTAAAATCCAAAATGGAAAGTACTGATTTTTGTCAAGTACAGTGTAAATAGCATGCAAGAATACGGACACAAAGAATAGTGTGAGAACAAGAGCTACCCAAGTCTCCCAATGAAATGGCTGCAAGTAGCCATAGAAAGATAAATTATCATCTTCCAATGATATGCATGAAATAAAACTGTAACCGTCGACATCCGTAAACATAGGTGTACTATAGGGTTCCCAGTGTACCACAATCTCATTGTATAGTGCTTCTGCTCGCAAATTATACTTCATGTAAAAGTGTGGTGATCGTGATTTTCTGAAACGGCTATCAACAGATATTGTCGAATTTGGAAAGCTACTGAGTAGCAACGATGCAATGAAAATACCCTCGTTCGAATTTCTGTATTCCCCCATAAATGTTGAAAAGTACAAGTTTTTTGGGAGTCGAACTCTGTAGTGGGCAACATCAGAAGTTAGTAATCTGAGTTCCATATTTTGAACGTGCACCGTATTCATGTATATTTCCATCATTTTCCTTTTTAGTTGATGCAGATTTACATGACGATCACTGAATTGTAATGGAAATAATGATATTTTCTTTAAGTTCTCATTCGTGTATATAAACTGCAGGGGCACTTCGTCTTGTGTTTGAATTGCCCACAAAAACTCAACAATTTTGAAGGGAAATCCTCCATTATTTTTGTAAATGCTTTGAAGCCTTTGCGCGTATTCCACTCTCTCTTTTTCTGTTTTAAGCAAATTAATGTCTACTAGAAAGTAAAGAGTACAATAAAGGGCGAATTCGTATTGATTCAAAAACAAATGTCGGCTCCAAGAAGGCTGATTTTTGTAGTTAAGAGATTTAATTTTCGAGGCGATATAGTAAGTATGTTCGGCATCTTTTATATTTGCGGTATCGAGGTTTATTGCGATATTCGTTACACAAGTAAACCGTCCAATTACCATGCCATACTCTTTGTGAATTGGATCTGTATTGATTAAAACATAAGGAATTTTAATTTCCCGTAATTCTTCAAATACTAATTCCTTCACTGTATCAGTTTCCTCCGTTTTGTAAACAATGATGTTTATATGACAATTTCTTGCAGTTGTTTTTGTCAGTAGGTTCAAATTTCCACAAAAACCACTGGAACCTAAGGAAATTAAAATCCATATTTGTAGAAATGTTGTAACTATTTTGCGAGTACTGAAGGCGGATATACTGTGGACCTGCATGACTACGTTTGACTAGCGTGAGATATATTTGTTTCCGCCTGAAGCCGAGGATATAAAATACAGCTTTACTATTTCTGTAAGGCGACTATTCTCTTTTAGGTCTTAAAGCATCGCAAAATACATTTAAGGATATTACATATATTTAGGCAATATTAAAAAGCTTCATCAGGTAACGGGAATAATTATTAAGAGTGTGTTCAGTAAATAATGAAGTATTCAATTTAGGTAAACATGGTGAGTTCCGCGACAAAAATAAATCACTTTGTAAATTACAGACACTGAAGTTATTTGAAATGCTTTCAAATATTTATGATTGAATAATTTTACTCTCAGCTCAGTAGCACCTTCAAAGAAGAACTGATGGTTTATTTCCTGCAGGAGATATTGATCACACTGATATTCCATGGAAGGTTATATGCTGAATATCCCCCGTCCTTGTTTTAAATTGTTAGCCGAATTCCAAGTTGTGACCACTTGGAAATTAGTCTTATTTTTCAAAAATATTATATTCGAATTTAAATCTTATATTTCACATTTATAATTTGAAATCTATATCTCTTTATTAAAATGGATAGCATCTACATTTTAAGTTTTGAATTGAAGCCAATTGACCATTAACAATATCGATACACTTTGCAGCTAGGAAATTCACGAAATAAAAAAGCTTCGTCTTTTGGACAATCTGTATTCCACTCTATTTCTGACATTTATTAACAAGCTGAATTTATAAATCGGTAAACTTGGCTCTGATTCAAAATTTTGTTTTCTTTTCAATGGAGCATGTCAGGTGTTATAATAGCTTATCTAATAATAGCCATCATTATGAGATACCCTGTAGATATGAAGGACCGTTATAAGGTGAAATAATCAGCGTCAGAGTATAGCAGCATTCTTCTACTAGAGTTCGGATTGAAAAGTTGGACCATTCTCTCCCAGGTTAATTATAACCCAGTCACTCGGGGTTATCTCAGTCACACTAATCTAATGTGCCAAAGATAAAAACTATTTCATATGTATTAGTACTTCTTTTGACTTTATTGGTTTACTTTGCTTCATTGTTTTTTTAATCCAAGAGTACTATATACGCAGTACACAATTTAGGCTTAAATGATGGCTTGTGATCCTTGCTTTCTGTTGATATTCATATTCACTGATTTTTGCTCTGTTTTTTTTATTATTACCTAGCTTTATATAGGTAGACAGCAGCTTCCTTTTCTCCAAATACCATTTATTCGTAATATTTATTGCTTGTTACGTATTTATTGCATTTTGGAATCCAGTTACTTAAGTAACTCTGAAGAGACAAAAAAGTCTGACAATAAAGTCAGTTATTCAATTCAATACAATCTTTATGCAGTATTACAAACTCACCTGAAACATGAAATGCAACACACATGTAAATGCTTTCAATAACGATTGACACGCGATGACACCATTAGAAAGATTACATGACGTACGTTCTGGTAAATAGATGTATTGTCTTAATATCACTCTGAATAGCAAATTAGGCTACTTTGAATTATTCATTACCTTTCTTTCTGAGGTGCTGTCTTTAACAGCCTATTCCAGGAAAACTTTTTCTTAAAGGAAAGTTTGGTATTAAATACTCCATTTAGCAATTTATATAACACATATTTATAATTACTAACCTTAGGACACGTAAGCAATTCGCTTTCAATGCCACACTTGTTAGATTTCCATATACAAAGCTAGAAATTCTTTACAGTTTTTTTTGCCAATTATTAACAAGTATTTTGGTAAGAAGGTTTTTTTATTTAATTTGACAAAAAGGAATTACGTAACCGCAATTTCATGATTACTACTTCTCTTTTAGCTATTGATTAGATTTCCAAAAAATTCTTAGCCATTTTAATGCTAATTTACAAAAATTGACTTACAGTGCATGATGTTATAATATTACTTTCACTGAAAATAAAGTCTTCGTCAACAAATGCTTAGCAATGCGGTAACGTTGGTTAAGGCTTCATTTAGGAGATTGTTGTTACAGTTCTTTATATACACATCTTTACCTTTTTTATTCTACTTAATATAGAATAACAGCAAAACACATTTATGGATTTCCTCATCTCTAAGGCAAATGCTACAAAGACACTAAAAACAAATGCAATAAATACACAAAATATGGTTACTATGTTGCAATTTTGAAATGTCAGTGGTCGTACTTCTTCCCTTTCTAAACAACTTTTGCATCGTCTGTAGTTCCTTACTCGGAGATATTCAATCCATTTGTTGAGCAGTCCAGAGTGAGCAATAGCCGATAATGAGTTCTGAAATTTGGGTTTCAATAAAGGATGGTTTTCAAAATTGAACGAAATAGCGTGGATTTCGGGCCACAAAATATTATCAACGTGACCGACGTACAATTGTCTTTTGGGCTTAACTGCTTCTGAAAGATCCCAAAGAGAACTGTTTAGGAAATAGTGAATCCTGCTTTGTTTGTCTATCCAAACCGAATTGTTGCATTGGGATATCCACTTCTGGGGACTGATAAATGGGAATCCCTTATAAAAGCTGTTGGTATATGTATAGATGCATACAAGCATACAATCTTAGACTAGCTTTTGTTTAGATTACTACTACGCGACAGATCGCGTTTGTTTACGTTATGATTTGTCTTTAGAAGGTACCTACTTAATGTACCAATATGAATATTGTGTTCTTGTTCTTTTTCTTACTACAATAAAGTCAGTCGTTCATTCGCATTCAATCCCTATGTATCCTCGTCTTTTACTGTTCACTTGCATTTAAATCACTAGTACATACTTGCATTTACACTAGCATCTCACTCTTAAAGATAGAACTTAGAGTTTATGCATATAAACATTTCATGGTAGCAGAGCGTGGTTATCTTTAAAGTGGGATAAGCAAAGCAACGAATTCTCAACAATCGAAATCATCAGTTTTTGAGACTTGAAAGTGAGATAAACAGAAAGTGACATAAAAGTTACAAGTGACTGTAAGGATGTCTACCACTAGTGGGGCAACAGGCACTACTACGACATTGACCACATCACTGCCCAAGTTGGAAGTGGTGAAGCTAAGTGACAGCAATTATGAACAGTGGAAATTGCAAATAACATTACTACTGAAAGCTCATAAACTGTGGGAATATGTGAGCGGTGCAACAGTCAGAACGGTTTCCACCGCAGATAAGTGGGACGAAAAGGATATTCAGGCTCAGACAGTCATAGTGACATCCCTAGATGCAATGAACAGCAATTACATCTACAGTCTAACAACCGGTAAGGCTATGTTTGACAAGTTAGCTAGAATTCACTCAGACAAAAGCGCTTTGAATAAGCAACACACACTTACTAGTTTCTTAAACTATAAGTTGAAGCCTGAGCAAACCTTAGCCAATGCCCACTGTGACATAGAACGACTCACAAGAAGTTTGAACGAGATGGGAGTTGCAATTGATGAAACAACTGCAGTGACGAAACTTGTTTCAGCACTTCCAGATGAAAAGCATAACGCTTTTAAAAAAGCTTGGGACAGTGTGCCGTCCGCTTCCCAAACAATGGATAATCTTCTCTCCAGATTGAGAAAAGAAGACTTGACAGCAGTTCAAGAAAACTTGATTGAGAAAGAGAAAGAAGAGCCTACTTCTTCAAGAGCTTTCACAGCAAAAGATTCCAATGGCAGAGATGACCGAAAGAAGAAAATCGACGAGTTAAAGAAGAAAACTAAATGCCATTCTTGCGGAAAGGTCGGACACTGGTCACGTGAGTGCCGCAGTAAACCAAAGGGAGGAAATCCTAATCCAGAAAACAGAAGGTTTAAGCAAAATGATCGAAATGAGAAGAAAGGAAGTGAGAGGAGCGACAGGAGATATGAAAAGGAAAGTGATGATTCGTTCGGGAATGCTTTCATGATGAGTACTGAAGATAACAGTGACACTTGGTACTGTGACTCAGGCGCTTCTCAACATATCAGTGGAAATAGAGAATGGTTTTCAGTGTACACTAAGTTAGAGAAACCCAAGCCTGTGTACCTTACCAACAAGCAATCGATTGATGCAGTTGGATTTGGAAATATTCCACTCCTTGCACTGATAAATGAAAAGTGGATCGAATGTACATTGTACAATGTACTGCACATTCCTAAGGCTACTAATCTATTCTCCGAATCAGTGATGGCTAACAAAGGATATACAATTATGCGTAATTCCAAGATCACCACGTTTACTGACAAGAGAGGAAAGCCTGGACCAGAAGCATTCCAAGTAAGCAATTTGTATGTAATGAGGTTTAAGCCCTTGAACTCCAGTGCTCTTGCAACTGGAAATGGAATAAACATGCTAAAGCTATGGCATGAGCGATGTGCACACATCAATTCGACCTACATTTACAATACGATTAAGAAGCAGTCAGTGCGTGGAGTTGAACTACCAGATAACAGAGAAGAGCAAAAGCTTTGTCAGCCCTGCCAAGAAGGAAAGCAGGCAAGACTACCCCATCCAGTGAAAGAGCAGAAGAGGCAAACTGTACCAGGAGAAATGGCTCATGCAGACTTGTCGGGTAAAATGCCCATGCAATCATTAGGTGGGTCCCTTTACTTTCTTTTAATCAAAGATGACGCAACTGGGTTCCGTGTCGCATACTTTCTTAAAGAAAAGAGTCAGACAGTTGAATGCGTAAAAGCATACATAGAACTCATTAAAAACCAGACAGGGAAAATGATAAAGGCATTCCACTCTGATAACGGGACAGAGTTTGTAAATGAGAAACTCAACAGCTATTTTGAGAAGAATGGAATTATCCATGAGAAATCTGCTCCCTATTCTCCTCAATCAAATGGAAAGATTGAAAGAGAAATGAGAACGATTAAAGAATCAGCAAGAGCAATGATGTTGAACTACAAAGTCCCTGACATATTATGGGCTGAAGCAGTAGCTACTTCAGTATACGTTCATAATAGAATGCTAGACAAGCAAAGTACAGAAATCACTGCATTTGAGCAAATATTTCAGAGAAAACCAGATATTTCACACCTTAGAATCTTTGGGTGTACAGCTTATGCACACATTCACGAAAGCAAGAGGACAGTGTGGCAAGCCAAGGCTAAGCAATATATCTTAGTAGGCTACGAAGGAGTCTCAGATAACTATCGGCTTTATGACAGAGAGACAAGAAAGATTATCGTAGCAAGAAATGTTAGATTTCAAGAACAAAGAGAGAGCTCCAACAGAAGAGAATCAGAGGCTAAAGCAGAGAACAGCCAAAACAATCACGTAACACTTGAAGAAGTTTATGCAAAGAGCGACGCAGAAGATGCCGATGGAACAATCAATGTGTCAACAGTTGAAGAAAATGAAGTGTTTACAGCTGGACCTCCATCTCCAAGGTTCAATCTACGTGACAGAACAACACTCAGACAACCAGATCGTTACCAAGCACATATGATGAGAACAATAATCGAACCAAACACTTTCGAGCAAGCAATGAGTTCTCCACAAGCAGCAAAGTGGATGGAAGCAATGACAGACGAGATAAAAAGTCACAAAGATAATAACTCATGGGATTTGGTTCCCAGACCTCGAAATGTAAGAATACTGGAGACTCGCTGGGTGTACAAAATTAAGTACAACAAGAAAGGAGAGATCGTGAGATTCAAAGCCAGACTTGTCGTAAAGGGTTATAAACAAAAATATGGAATTGATTACGACGAGACCTACGCTTCAGTTTGTCGCTACGAATCTATTCGACTGGTGTTGGCAATTGCTGCATTCATGAAGTATCATGTTGGACAATGTGATGTCAAGACAGCCTACCTACATGGACAGATCGAGGTGACACTATATATTTGGCAGCCAAAAGGATTTGAGCAAGATGAGAACTCTGTTTGTTTATTAAACAAGAGTATCTATGGACTCAAGCAAGCACCTCGCATTTGGAATAGTAAACTGAAATCCTTCTTCAATGAATATCAGTTTCAAGAAACAACAAGCGACCCTTGTGTTTTTGTAGGCTACATAAATCAGGCCATAATGTACATCGTAGTTTATGTAGACGATATCCTGATCATTTCTCCGAACCCCAAAGACATAGAGAAAATGATAGGTTACTTGCAAAATAACTTTGAGATTACAGTTGCCTACCCATGCTCGTTCGTTGGATTTGATATATTGATATATGAAGATCACAGCATTTACATTGGACAAGAAAGATACGTTGAAGAACTGTTGGAGAAATACAATATGAAAAATTGTAATGCTTTGTCCGTACCGATGCAGCCTAACCAAGAACTGATTAGAGCAGAAGAATGTGATACGACTTATCCATTCCCACAACTAATAGGAGCCCTCCTATTTCTCGCACGATTAACCAGACCAGATATTGCCTATGCAGTAGTCAAATTGTCACAATTTGTTAACTACTATGATGAAACCCACTGGGAAGCAGCTAAGAAGATATTGCAATATCTAAAAGGTACAACAGACTTAGGTTTGTTATACGAAAGTGGATCAGATCTATATCTTTCTGGATATACAGACTCAGACTATGCAAGAGACCAAATTGGTCGCAAATCTGTCAGCGGGTTTGCATTCTATATTGGTGATAGTTTAATTACTTGGTCAAGTCAAAAGCAACCTATAGTAACATGCTCGTCAACAGAAGCTGAGTACGTCGCACTATCAACAGCCTCTCGTGAGGCTGTATGGCTAAGAAAACACATCGGAGAACTCAAACTGAAATCTGAGAAGCCTTGCATAATTTATGTGGATAACCAGAGTGCGATAAAACTTGCCAGCAACCCAGAGTTCCACAAAAGAACAAAACATATCGATGTCAGGTACCACCACATCAGGGAGCTAATAGCAGATAACAAAGTGGCTGTGGAGTATATACCGACAAAGGAACAGAAAGCAGATATACTCACCAAGCCTTTGATCAAGTCTTCTCACGAAGAAATGATATCCAACCTTGGACTGAAAACTCCAACAGAGAAGATTGCTAGAGAGAGAGAAATATACGAGAAGAAAAAGAAGCCAGTAGTAAGCACTTTTTCATATATTCTGATGTGTATGATTTACATATTTGGAATACTGATAAAAGTCACAGGAGGAGTCACTACACAAAACAGTCAACCAGTACTGTGGAGGGCAAGTGACATACCTGTCACTTCTGGCTATAATGAATTTCACCTTTTGATCAAATTCCAATCTCCTTGCGAAATCTTAACCAATGAAACGGTACATGTAGATTTATTGGACACTGCTAAAGCAAAGTGTAAAGAACTGTATAAAGAATACTTTATTAGCGAAATGGAGTTAATGTGCCCGATTGGTGATTTTACCGAAGTTTCAGAAAGACACAAGCGAGCAATATTTACTTTAACATTGCTTGTAATATTCCTAGTCGGTGTTGTATCTACTGTGGGATTAGGCGTGTCTGGAACTACAACAGGATCTGTTGCATTGTCAAGATTAAAAACTGTACAAGAACAACTAGCTGAGCAAGAAGTCAAACTAGAACTAAAAACTAAAGAGCTTAAGTTGGCAGAGCGAGCCATTGAAAAGTTAAAGAATGAAATGAGTAGCATGGGACTTCGTGTGAGCAAATTGGATAATGACTATCAACAACTGAAGTATAAACAGACTGGTTCAATATATGCGATATCATATATCACCACACGATTACTGATGGCAAATCAAATACTTAAAGAAACACGGAGGCAATGGAAAGATAAAAAGTTATATGCTCCGTTCTTTGACTATCTAAATTACACTCTACCATGTAAAGACGCTTGTCCTTTGAAATTTGCAATAGGGAAGAATTGTAAGCTTTCGTACGACAGAAGCAAACTGTACATGCATTTCTACACTCCAGTCATAAATACAGATTTACAACTAGTTGAAGCGGACCCCTTTGACCTTCTACATCAAACGGAAAATTCAACTTGTAAAATTTCTTATAGTGGACCGACCAACGCCATTCTATCTACTGAATACGATTGTGTCTACGGGTTTAATGTACAAAAGACGAATTTGATATTGGCGCCAGCTGAAAAATGCAAGTCTGCTTCTTCCTTACCTACATCAACAAAATACTTCACATTGGAAAAATGCAATCCAAGACATGAGAACGATGAATGGGATTATGTGCAAATAAAGCCCTACCATGGTTACAATCACATTTATTGTTTAGGAAATAACATCTCAATTGGATCTATGCAGCAAAAATGCCCAAATCAAACATTCCTACTTCCTTGGAATGCTGATTTCAAAATCAATGGAAATTACTATAAAGGAGGCGAATTTAGGGTGAATTATCACGAAGAAATCGATCCCTTGTTCACATTGAAGACAAACTGGATTTTGCAGCCGAAAATCCATATGGACGAAATTCTTCAAAGCAATTCTCCTTCTATTAGAGATAAGAAAGATGAAGCTGAAAATAATACAACAGTTCACTGGATCATTGGTGCAAATTGCATTGTTTTGGCTTTAGTAGTTATTGCATTAATGTTTGGTGTATATTACTTTTATAAGCTGAAAAAGGCTAAGTTAGCAGTTCCGACCTCGAACTTGTAAGTCAAGATTGAGAGGGGATGTTGGTATATGTATAGATGCATACAAGCATACAATCTTAGACTAGCTTTTGTTTAGATTACTACTACGCGACAGATCGCGTTTGTTTACGTTATGATTTGTCTTTAGAAGGTACCTACTTAATGTACCAATATGAATATTGTGTTCTTGTTCTTTTTCTTACTACAATAAAGTCAGTCGTTCATTCGCATTCAATCCCTATGTATCCCCGTCTTTTACTGTTCACTTGCATTTAAATCACTAGTACATACTTGCATTTACACTAGCATCTCACTCTTAAAGATAGAACTTAGAGTTTATGCATATAAACATTTCAAAAGCTGTACGTTTTCATTATTTCCTCATGGTTTAAAAATTGTTGTTTGATAATGCGATTTTTCTCCCTATGGATAAATGCCAACGGAGTACTAACATAATGATTGAAAGAAAATATTTGTCTGAAGAAATATCTCTGAGTTGCACTATTTGCATACTGAAATGTTCCCATTATCTCCTGTGGCGTATACTTACCAGATACAACCTTTTCCAATATGTCCTTGTTGTATGGCATTCTAAAGTCCTTTGGTTTACTTATGTTTGAGATGTGATAATAATAATCCATTTTTAAATGAACAACTGTATATGGAACAAATAATTTAAGGGCTTTAAGGCCATGTATTTGCTGATCAAATGGTTTCCAAGGAAGTGAATTCCAGAATGGACCAATAGTTTTTATTTGATCGGTATAATTTACCAACTGGTCTATAGACTCCAATCGTTTCATGGGCAGTGGGTCAACTAAATTAGTGGTGACGATTCCTTTGTAGCCATTTGTTAATATAATGAGCATAAGAAGTAGTGGGCCCAAGGTTAACCTAAATTTTGCCGAACTTTCCGCTTTACTAGGTAAAGAGCAACCTGCTTCAATTAAATATGCATAAACTAGCATCCAAAATGGAAAGGAACGTTCTTTGTCAAGTAGAGTGTAAATAATATGCAAGAATGCGGCCATAAAGAAAAGTGTGAGAACAAGAGCGACCCAGGTCTCCCAGTAAAATGGCTGCAAGTAGCCGTAAAAAGACAGATTATCATTTTCCAATAACATGCAAGAAATAAAATTGTACCCGTCGATATTTGTAAATACAACCAAACGCGTCGCGTCCCACTGCCGAATGGTATAATGATTCCGCTCGCAAATTATACCGCATGTAAAAATGTGGTATATCTAAATTGTCTGACCGGCTATCAGTAGTAATTGTCGAATTCGGTAAGGTACTGAGTAGCAATGATGCAGTAAAAATACCCTCGTTCAAATTTATATTTTCTTCGTTAAGTTTTGCAAAGTACAAATTTCTTGGGAGTCGACGCTTCTTACGGGTAACATCACTGGCTAGCAACCGAAGTTCCATATTTTGAACAGGCACTAAATTCATGTATATTTGCAATATTTTGGCCTTTACATGTTGAGCATTTAAATGACGATCACTGAGTTGTAGTCGAAATAATGATATCTTTCGCAACTTATCATTTGTGTGTAGAAAGTACAGGGGTACTTCGTCTTGTGTTTGAATCGACCACAGTAATTCCACAATTTTGAAGGAAAATCCTCCTTTATATCTGTTGCTGTTTTGAAGCCTTTGAACGTACTCCACTCTCTGTTTTTCTGTGCTAAGCAAATTAATATCAGTCAGAAAATAAAGTGAAGAATAAAGCGCATATTCGTATTGATCCAAAAACAAATGTCGGCTCCAAGAAGGCTGATTTTTGTAGTTCAGGGACTTAATTTTGGAGGCGATATAGTAAGTATGTTCCGTATCTTTAATATTTGCGGTATTGAGGTTTATTGCGATATTAATAATACAAGTAAACCGTCCAATTTCCAAGCCATACTCTTTGTAAGTAGGATCCGTATTGATTAAAGCATAAGGAATTTCAATTTCCCGTAATTCTTCAAACACCAATTCCTTCACTTTATCAATTTCTTCCGTTTTGTAAACAATGATGTTTATATGACAATTTCTGGCCGCCGTTGTTGTCAATGAGTACAGATTTCCATAGATAGCAGTGGAACTTATTGACATTACAATCCATACTTGTAGAAATGTTGTAATTATTTTACGATTGCTTAAAACAGTAGTACAGTGGACTTGCATGGCTATGTTTTACTAGCATAAGATATTTTTTTCCGTTTGAAGGTGCGGATGGGAAATAATACCTTCTAATATTTCTGCAAGACACTTTTCTCATGTTTCTCTTAGTCTCTCTCAGTTTTATGGCGTTACATGAACCTTTTAGCTGGATTAAATACACGTTAGCAGTATTACCAAACATTTTCAGTAAATAATGAAGTATCCCATTTAGATAAATAAGTTGAGTATGGCGACAAGATTGAACCACTTTGTAAATTACAAGCACTGTTATTTAAGATGCTTTCAAATATTTATGATAGTTAAATAACTTTACTCTCCAGTACATTAATAGCACATTCAAAAGGTTCTATCTATTTGAAAGGTAATGTGCTGAAATTGATTCTCCGTCTTTGTACTGTTGCCAGAATTTCAAAAGTTAAACTTTTGGAAAAGCAATGTTTATTCGGGAAACAGATAGTAGGAAATATTTTAAACTTTAAATCAGATTTTAAAATTCCATTAACACTTAGTAATCTATATCTCTAGATTAATGATGAAGACCATTTCGGTTATTTCAAGATTTCGGAATATAGTACAGCATGAAAATTAGCATATTAATTATAGTAATAGTGTTAGCGGGAATAAGGGCAATTAGGCATTACTGGTAATGCCTAGGCAATACCGGTAATGCCTAAGAAGTGCACGGCTATACCGCTTTAGCCGAGGCATTCCGGGTAATGCCTAGGCATTACCAGTAAAACCTGAACTTCACTCGGCATTACCAGTAATGCTTACCCTTATTGCCGGGTAATCATCAATTTTCTCCAAAATAGACCCTAGTAATTGCAAATCTACTCGGCAGTAAGTAAAATGACCGTTTTGAACGTCAAAATGACTTCTATGATTAGTGAGATTTGTATTACTGACGATTGGAAATAATTTAATCACATAAGTGGAACATCTTAAATGCTTTTTCGATCTTACTTTAACTATTCACAAGTTAGATAGATGTAGCGTTTAAGTTGGTAAGTCATTCATTAAGTCAATATTGTTAATAATTTCCGTATTTTAGTCTGTTTTCCTATATTTGGACATTTGAATTGGAAGCTTAAGCTTTTGGAATTCAATAAATGTGGGAATGCGAACCATAGCAGTGTCTCCACATTATAGCACTACAAAATCGTCAGTCTGAAGGAGTATTACTAGACTCTGCTTCCTTGAAAATTTCCTGCTTAAAATTGGAATAGCAAGACGCACTAAAAATTTTGTGGCTGCCGTTCTTATAGGACAAGGATTCATTCGCTGCCAATTGACCAAAAAATGTCAAGACTAAGACAAATAGTACAAATGCCCAAATACGATATACAGGGTGTAATATAGATTTACAAATATTATAAGAAAACAGACTAAAATACGGAAATTATTAACAATATTGACTTAATGAATGACTTACCAACTTAAACGTCACATCTATCTAACTTGTGAATAGTTAAAGTAAGATAGAAAAAGCATTTTAGATGTTCCGCTTATGTGATTAAATTATTTCCAATCGTCAGTAATACAAATCTCACCAATCATAGAAGTCATTTTGACGTTCAAAACGGTCATTTTACTTACTACCGAGTAGATTTGCAGTCACTAGGGTCTATTTTGGAGAAAATTGACGATTACCCGGCAATAAGGGTAAGCATTACTGGTAATGCCGAGTGAAGTTCAGGTTTTACTGGTAATGCCTAGGCATTACCCGTAATGCCTCGGCTAAAGCGGTATAGCCGTGGACTTCTTAGGCATTACCGGTATTGCCTAGGCATTACCGGTATTGCCTAGGCATTACCGGTATTGCCTAGGCATTACCGGTATTGCCTAGGCATTACCGGTATTGCCTAGGCATTACCGGTATTGCCTAGGCATTACCGGTATTGCCTAGGCATTACCGGTATTGCCTAGGCATTACCGGTATTGCCTAGGCATTACCAGTAATGCCTAATTGCCCTTATTGCCGCTAACAATAGGACGAAAATGGAAAACAAACCATTGATTGTCATAAGCTTTTCAGACATTGGTAAATAGAATTGCCACATATACATATATAAGGTGTCCCAGAATAATGTAGTATATACGATTCATAAAAATTGTGTGTCAATTTTACAACACTTTTTTATCTAATGGTACTCCATGCACTCATTAAACAAATTAAATTAGTTTTAAATGGTGTTTTTTTCTTGCTTTCATGTTTTATTTACATTCAATGATGTTCGCCCTTTGTCTATCTTTATAGAAATAACCTGAAAATTTTTATCCAACACCGCGAACCATGTAAATGTTTCCAATAACGATTGACACGCAATGGTATACTTCCCTTAGAAATATTGCATGACGTATGTAGACACCACTTGAAAGCATATAGTGCTAAATATAATCATAGTAGTTGTTTTAACATCCATCTGAATAGCAAATGTGGAGTCATTTTGAATTATTCAATGCCTTTCTCTCTGAACTGCTGTCTATATAGACAAGCTTCTGTAGAATAGAGTAGAATAAATCACGTCCGTTAAATATACTAACAAATGGAAAAGAAAATTTTTACTGATGATTTTATAAGAATATGAATCGAACTAATTAAATAATTTGTGATTACTGCTTTTCAATTTATTTAGCATTTTCGTTGTTTTCGCTATTCATTAGATTTTCAAAAACTGTTTATTTTATGCAAATCCTAAATTACTCAAATTGAATTAAAGTGCTTATTTTACGATGTTAACATTGATGCTATTACATAAATCGGGTTATCATAAATCGTCATTTAAATATTTTACTGTTCAAAAACTTGATAAGAGCGTAGATAGTTAATTTCCCAATAATTTAATTTTTACTAATGTTATCTTTAGACACTATAAATATTGTCCTGTTACTAGAAATTAATTGCGCATTCAGTGAAAATAAATTTCTCTTATGCAGGCCGATGCGGTTTGGTATCAGTGATGTAGGTTTTATTTAAAAAAAATGTCATTACAATTATTTAAGCTTACAGTTTTGTGTATCCTATTGCATTCAAGGTTTTCTCATAAAAGGTCGCTGTTCCCTTTCCCAACAGAATTTCCAATCCATTTTAATTTATGAATGCGGTAACATATTTTATTTAATAGTTTTTTTATCCAATTTAGTAAAGAATACCGAACAACTGCATTTATGGATTTCCTCATCTCAAAGGCAAATGCTGCAAAGACACTCAAAGCAAAAGCCATTGTTACATAAAAAATAGTTACGATATTACAATTTTGAAATGTCAGGGGTCGTACTTCTTCCCTTTCTAAACAACTTTTGCATTGTATATAGTTTCTTCTTCTGAGATATTCAATCCATTTGTTGAGCAGTCCAGAGTGAGCAATGGTGGATAATGAGATCTGAAGTTTGGGTTTCAATAAAGGATGGTCTTCAAAACTCAGCAAAATCGTGTAGATTTCGGGCCACAAAATACGATCAACGTGTCCGACGTACAATTGTCTTTTAGGCTTAACTGTTTCTGAAAGATCCCAAAGAGAATTGTTTAGGAAATAGTGAATCCTGCTTTGTTTGTCTATCCAAACCGAATTATTGCATTGCGAAATCCACTTCTGGGGACTGACAAAGGGGAATCCGTCATAAAAGCTGTACGTTTTCATTATTTCCTGATGCTTTAGAAATTGTTCCTTGACAATGCGACTAGTCTCCCTATGGAAATATGCCATTGGAGTAATATACCAACTGAATGAAAATATTTGCCTAAACAGAAATCGAGGCTCTGCAGTATTTGCATACTGAAATGTTCCCATAATCTCTTGTGACGTTTCATTACCCGATACAACCTTTTCCAATAGGTTCTTAGTATATGGCATCCTAAAGTGCTTTCTTTGACTTATGTTTGATATGTGATGATAATAATCCATTTTTATATGAAAAAGTGTATGAATACCAAAGATTTTAAGAGATTCAACGGCGCTCATTTGCTGATCAAATGGTTTCCATGGAAGTGCATTCCAGAATGGACCAATAGTTTTTATTTGATCAGTATAATTCACCAACTGATCTACAGCCTCCAATCGCTTAAATGGGAGAGGGTCAACCAAATTCGTGGTGACGATTCCTTTGTAACCATTTGTTACTATAATTAGCATAAGGAGTAGTGGGCCCAAAGTTAACCTAAATCTTGACGAACTTTCGGCTTTTCTGGTTAGAGAGCAGCCTGCTTCAATTAAATATGCATACATTAACATCCAAAATGGAAAGGAACGTTCTTTGTCATGTAGAGTGTAAATAATATGCAAAAATGCCGCAACAAAGAAAAGTTTGAGAACAAGAGTCACCCAAGTTTGCCAATGAAATGGCTGCAAGTAGCCATAGAAAGATAAATTATCATCTTCCAATGAAATGCATGAAATGAAACTGTAACCGTCGATATCCGTAAACACAGTTATACTGTAGGGTTCCCTGCGTTCCACAACCGCGTAGTATACTTCTTCAGCTCGCAAATTATACCACATGTAAAAGTGTGGTGAACGTGACTCTTTGGATCGGCTATCAACAATAATTGTCGAATTCGGAAAGCCACTGAGTAATAATGATGCAATGAAAATACCCTCGTTCGAATTCCTGTTTTCCCCCTTAAATGTTCCAAAATACAAGTTTTTTGGGAGTCGACCTCTATAGTTGGCAACATCATAGGCTAATAATCTAAGTTCCATATTTTGAACAATGTATATTTCCAACACCTTACTTTTTTCTTGATGAGCATTTAAATGTCGATCACTGAATTTTATTGGAAATAATGAGTTTTTCCACAACTTGTCATTTGCGTATAGAAAGTGCAGCGGCACTTCGTCTTGTGTTTGAATTGACCACAACAATTCCACAATTTTGAAGGTAAATCCTCCTTTATTTTTGTAGATGCTTTGAAGCCTTTGCGCGTATTGCACTCTCTGTTTTTCTACTTTAAGCAAACTAATGTCTACGAGAAAGTAAAGAGAACAATGAAGGGCGTATTCATATTGATTTAAAAAACGATTTGAGCCAAACTCATTTTGATTTCTATAGTTAAGAGACTTTATTTGGATACGATGTAGTAAGTTTGTTCGGCATCTTTTATATTAGCGGTATTGAGGTTTATTGCGATATTAGTTATACAAGTAAACCGTCCTATTACCATGCCATATTCTTTATAAGTTGGATCTATATTGATTAAAGCATAAGGATTTTCAATTTCCCGTAATTCTTCAAACACCAATTCCTTCAATGGACCGATTTCCTCCGTTTTGTAAACAATGATGTTTATATGGCAATTTCTTGCAACCGTTGTTGTCAGTAAGTATACATTTCCATAGAACACAGAGGAAATTAAAATCCATAATTGCAGAAGTGTTGTAATTATTTTACGAGTACTAAAGACGAATGTTCTGCATAAGTGGACCTGCATGATTATGTTTGACTAGCGTTAGATGTAGTTGTTTCCGCTTGAATGAAGGCGAGGATATAAAATATAGCTTTGTTATTTCTGTACGACGACACTTCTCTTTTAGGTCTCAAAGCATAACCACAAAATCCTATTAAGAGTATTAAATATATTTGAACAATATGACAAAGCATTATCAGGAAAAGGGTATTAATTATTAAAAAGTGCGCAGTAAATATTGAAGTATGCAATTTAGTTAAACATCGTGAGCTCGGCTACATAAATAAATTACTTTGTTATTTGCAGACACTGAAGTTATTTGAAATGCTTTCAAATATTTATAAACTTGGCTCTCAGTTCAGTATGACCTTCAAATAGTTTTTCTCCTGCAGGAGATATTGACTACACAGACCCTCCATGGAAGGCCGGCGTGCTAAAATTAATCCACCGTCTATTTTTTTCCATTTTAACCCGAATTCCAAAATAAAATAGTTTATTTTTTTTAATTTTTATACCATGGTAAGAGTATATTTTTGATATTTACTCATATATAGTAGATGTCCAGCAATCCCCGGTTTTAATAAACATACTTTAAAGCACACGCAATTTACCTAAAGAAATATTGAGTGGTATGTTAGGCAACAATTCTAGCCAATAATTGATTCATGGACGACGCTCATTATGGTATGATGGTATGGCTTATTTTTAATATGGCCCCCAATTAAGCAATTAAGAATATTGTCTTTCTTTATTTTTTGGAAAATTTTCTATTCAAATCCCAGAAAAGTTACATTTACCGGCACACTAGATGGACTCCTTCGCAGTTAGACAGTTATTTACACACAGCTAGCTGTGGGTATATAAAGATGCTTGGAATGTCTTGTGCTGCGGTGAACTGAGGTGAGGCAGTCAAAGTCAAAAGAGAAGAAAGAGTGGTTTATATTGTGGACAGTCGAACTAACATATGGTTCAGTAAATCAGATGCTGATGTGCCTGCTCATAGCGCCTAAAGTTAAAAGCATTAACCTGAAATTGCCAGCTAATGAAATACACTCCAGTTTAAAGAAACAAACCATTGAAAGGGAGGTTAAAAGCATTGACCCGAAATTGCCAGGTAATGAAATACAGTCCAGTTTAAAGAAACAAACCATTGAAAGGGAGGAGATGAACAACGTTGAAACCATTGAAAGGGAGGAGATGAACAACGTTGATAGAATAGTTAGTACCCTAGAAGGTAAAGCCGGTAACTACTTTTTATTTCCAACCGGTCGGAGACGTTCTACCTATTTGATTGGTAGTGCGTCCAGCTGTCGTGATGAACGCATTAAAATATTTAATTGATACCCCGTTGTACAAAGAGGACAATGTCACGCTATCACCAAATTGGAATAATCTGCATCATCAAGGTGAGATTTTAAATACATCCAACCGGTTGGAATTCCAATAAAGCGTGATCCGATGGCTGAATTTCTTTCGTTTCCAACTATTTATTGTGGACAGAAGCGAGCAATGAAAGTGAATACAAAACTTCCCTACACCGATATTGTTAAGTCTGAGTGCCGGTATTAATGCAGCAAACAGAATATAGACCAGTTCGATTCCCGCTGGTTTTTTTCGTTTTACTCAGAACGCAATCCATTAATTAAAAATTCGACACCGGCATTTTTGGATATTACAGTTTAGAATTTTTCTATAGCATCACAATTTGCAGATGATCATCTTCCTTGGAGGATCTATTGATTTACATTACGTCTGTGTGTACCCTATAACTTAGAGAGTTTTAGTTATTTAGTTGTTAGCAAAAGAATTGTTTGGGTTCCTGTTGCAAGGATACTATTCTATGTGCACATTACACACATTTGGTTTAAAAGATGTTTTTCGTCTTAGATTTCTGTAATAACCATCAACGAAATCACCTTCCTGTTCTTCAAATACTAATAATGCCTAACACGTATTGCTTACTATTATCGCACATTCAGACTGCTAGCTAGGCTAATATTTAGACCGTAAATTCGTTTGATTATCGATTGAACGATAAACGTTATTAAAATATTGACTGGTAAAAACTCACCTGAAACATTAAATCTAGCACTCGTCTCATGTAAATGTTTTCAATAACGTTTGACACGCAATGAGATGCCATTAGAAAGATTACATGACATATGTCTATCCCACTAGAAAGCATGTAGTGCTAAATAAAGGCATGTATTGTCTTAACATCACACAGAATAGCAAATGCTACTTTGAATTATTCATTTCCTCTCTTTCTGAGCATCCAGGATTCCAGGAAACTCTTTCCTAAACGAAAGTTTATTATTAAATACTCCATTTACCAATTTATATAAAGCTTATTTATAATTACTAACCTTAAGACACGTAAGCAGTTCATTTTCAATGCGATGCTTGTTAAATTTTCATATACAAAGCTTGAAATTCTTTACAGTTTTCTTTGCCAATTATTAACAAGTATTTTCATAAGCAGGACTTTTATTTAACTTAACTTTAGCTATTCATTAGATTTACAAAAAAATCTTAGTCATGTAAATGCTAATTTACAAAATTTAATTTTAAAGTGCATGATGTTATAATTCTACTTTCTCTGAAAATAAAATCCAGCAAAAAGCAAATGCGTAGCAATGCTGTATTGTTGGTTTAGGCTTTATTTAGGAGAAAGTTGTTACAGTTATTTTTTACACGTTTTTACCTTTTTTATTCTACTTAATACAGAATAACAACAAAACGCATTTATGGATTTCCTCATCTCAAAGGCAAATGCTACAAAGACACTAACAACAAATGCAATAAATACATAAAATATAGTTACGATATTACAATTTTGAAATGTCAAAGGTCTTACTTCTTCCCTTTCTAAACAACTTTTGCATCGTCTGTAGTTCCTTCCTCGGAGATATTCAATCCATTTGTTGAGCAGTCCAGAATGACCAATGGCGGAAAGGCAGTTCTGAAATTTGGGTTTCAATAAAGGATGGTTTTCAAAATTGAGTGAAATCGCGTAGATTTCGGGCCACAAAATACTATTAACGTGACCGACGTACAATTGTCTTTTGGGCTTAACTGATTCTGAATGATCCCAAAGAGAACTGTTTAGGAAATAGTGAATTCTGCTTTGTTTGTCCATCCAAATTGAATTGTTGCATTGGGATATCCATGTCTGGGGACTGACAAACGGGAATCCATCATAAAAGCTGTACGTTTTCATTATTTCCTTATGTTTTAGAAATTGTTCATTGATAAGACGATTTTTCTCCCTATGGATAAATGCCAACGGAGTACTAACATAATGATTGAAAGAAAATATTTGTCTGAAGAGATATCTCTGACTTGCACTATTTGCATACTGAAATGTTCCCATTATCTCCTGTGGCGTTTCCTTACCAGATACAACCTTTTCCAATATATCCTTATTGTATGGTATTCTAAAGTCCTTTGGTTTACTTATGTTTGAGATGTGATAATAATAATCCATCTTTAAATGAGCAACTGTATATGGAACAAATAATTTAAGGGCTTTAAGGCCATGTATTTGCTGATCAAATGGTTTCCAAGGAAGTGAATTCCAGAATGGACCAATACTTTTTATTTGATCAGTATAATTCACCAACTGGTCTAACGACTCCAATCGTTTCATAGGGAGAGGGTCAACTAAATTCGTGGTGACGATTCCTTTGTAACCATTTGTTACTATAATGAGCATAAGAAGAAATGGGCCCAAGGTTAACCTAAATTTTGACGAACTTTCCGCTTTACTAGGTAAAGAACAACCTGCTTCAATCAAATAGGCATAAACTAACATCCAAAATGGAAAGGAACGTTCGTTCTCGAGTAGATTGTAAATAAAACGCAGAAATGCGGCCATAAACAAAAGTGTGAGTACAAGAGCCAGCCAAGTCTCCCAATGAAATGGCTGCAAGTAGCCGTAGAAAGACAGATTATCATTTTCCAATAACATGCACGAAATAAAATTATAACCGTCGACATTTGTGAGTGCAACTAAACTATAACGTTCCACGAGTCCCACTGCCGTATGGTATAATGATTCTGCTCGCAAATTATACCGCATGTAAAAATGTGGTATATCTAAATTGTCTGAACGGCCATCAGAAGTAACTGTCGAATTTGGTAAGGTACTGAGTAGCAGTGATGCAATAAAAATACCCTCGTTCAAATTTCTATTTTCTCCTTTAAGTTTTGCAAAGTACAAATTTCTTGAGAGTCGACGCTTCTTACGGGCAACATCACTGGCTAGCAACCGAAGTTCCATATTTTGAACAGGCACCAAGTTCATGTATATTTCCAATACTTTGGCTTTTACATGTTGAGCATTTAAAAAACGACCACTGAATTGCATTGGAAATAATGATATTTTCCTTAACTTGTCATTCCTGTATATAAAGAACAGTGGAACTTCGTCTTGTGTTTGAATAGACCACAATAATTCCACAATTTTGAAGGAAAACCCTCCTTTATATCTGTTGCTGTTTTGAAGCCTTCGAGCGTACTCCACTCTCTGTTTTTCTGTGCTAAGCAAATTAATATCAGTTAGAAAATAAAGTGAAGAATAAAGCGCATATTCGTATTGATCCAAAAACAAATGTCGGCTCCAAGAAGGTTGATTTCTATAGTTAAGGGACTTAATTTTGGAGGTGATATAATAAGTATGTTCCGTATCTTTAATATTTGCGGTATTGAGGTTTATGGCGATATTTGTAATACAAGTAAACCGGCCAATTTCCAAGCCATACTCTTTGTAAGTAGGATCCGTATTGATTAATGCATAAGGAATTGTAATTTCCCGTAATTCTTCAAACACCAATTCCTTTGCTGTATCAATTTCCTCCGTCTTGTAAACAATGATGTTTATATGACAATTTCTGGCCACCTTTGTTGTCAGTGCGTACAAATTGCCACAGAAAGCAGTGGAACTTATTGATATTACAATCCATATGTGCAGAAATGTTGTAATTATTTTACGATTGCTTACGACAGTAGTACTGTGGACTTGCATGTCTGTGTTTTGTTAGCATAAGATTTTTTTCGGTTGAAGTTGCAGATAGCAAATAAAACCTTCTAATATTTCTGCAAGACGACACTTTTCTCATGTTTCTCTTTGTCTCTCCCTGTTTCATGGCGTTACATAAACCTTTTAGCTAGATTAAATACACGTTAGCAGTATTACCAAACATTTTCAGAAAGGGGGTATAATTATTAAGAGTGTATCAAGTAAATAATGAAGTATTCAATTTAGTTAAGCACGTTAAGTATGCCGACAAGATTGAACCACTTTGAAAATTACAAGCACTGTTATTTAAGATGCTTTCAAATATTTATGATCGTTAAATAACTTTACTTTCCAGTACAGTAGTAGTACCTTCAAAAGGAAACTAAGGTTCTATCTATTTGAATGGCAATGTGCTGAAATTGATTCTCCGTCTTTGTAGTTGTACTGTTGCCAAAATTCCAAAATTAAACTCTTGGAAAAGCAATGCTTAGTTGGGAAACAGATAGTAAGAAAAACTTTAAACTTTAAATCAGATTTTAAAATCCATTAACACTTAGTTAAGAATTCGGAATACAGTATAGCATGAAAATTAACATTATAGTATAGTAATAGGAAGAAAATGGAAAACAAATCATTGATTGTCGTGACCTTTTCAGGCGTTAGTAAGTAGAATTGCAAACATATTTAAAATACCCTAAAATGATGTAGTATTTACGATTTGACCTTTACTACTAACTCATAAACTGTATCACATATGAAAAAATGACAAATAACATTGGAAATGGGACAAAATTTTGAGTTGGCAGTTATATTTTCGGTAAGAAAATCCGCAAATTTTACCGCTGGGAAAATTTCAATCGGAGAAGTGGAAAATCGGGTCTTCAAATTCCCAAGGTCACTGGCAGGTCTGTTGGCAAACCGATCTTCTCCTTTTTACTTTTACTGACAGGCCAAATTTCCGATTTTACTCATTTTACTATTGATAATATTGGTTTCCACTCAAGATTTCTCTTCCACGTTTTAATAGGTGGTCAAAGTATATATTTATATATATATTCTGGGAAGCATTTACAAATGTCATTTGTATCTGTGAATGTCAACTACTACTATGAGTTTTCAACTCTGCTTTAGAAACAAAATAATTAATAAAATTTTGCTTTAACTAGTTATTTGTGCGATGACAACTAAATTTACTAAACGCAATTCTTATTTCAAAATACATTTGGAAATTCTTAAAGCAACTATTTAAAATGTCGCTTTTTATCGAAATATTAACTAATCTAAATGGCTTAGCACAAAAATTGTGTGTGTCAATTTTAGCAAAAGAGTTTTTTATCTAAAGGTACTCTATGTATTCATTACACAAATTAGTTTTAAATGGTGTTTTTGTTTCTTGCTTTCCTGCGGTATTTACATGCATTGATGTTTGTTCTTTGTGTTTTATTCTTACTGATCTTTATAGAAATCAACCTTCCCTTCAAATATTATTTATGCGTAACATTTAGTGTTACAATCATATTGATAGCTGGAGTAATATTTAGACGGTAAATTTGCTTGACTATCGATTAAATCATAGACAAAACTAGACTATTGATTGCTGCATAGTCACCTATAAAATTAAATCCAGCACAGTAAATATCATATTCGCAATGATGGCTGCTTTCAATAAAGATTGGCATTACTTGCCATATGGTCTACCTACCATTATTACACGACACGACATGGTCAATCGACTTAAAAGCATAAATAAAATCATTGCTTAACACCACTCTGAAAAGTAAATGTGAATGCATAATTTATAATTCTAAAGTGCTCCGATGTATTTAATGGCTTTCTTACTGAACTGTTGGGAAGAGAACAAACCATGTCAATTAAATATGCCTAAATAAAAATTGAAAAGAATGGTTTTTGTAATGATGAGTAGAGTTTGGGAACAAGAGCTACTAAGTTTCTCAAAACTATTTAATTGGCCATATGAATGCGATTCTTGTCTTTAAATGTGATACAAGAAACGCTATGGAAAATAACCATTGCTAAAAGAAATCACACAGCTTTTGCAGAGTACAGTCACCAAACCAATTTACAAGGTGATTTCTTGCTGACGCCAATATGTTCAGCTTTCCGCAGAACATAAGGGAACTTGCAGTTTTGTTTTATATTACTATTTGCGTTATTTATTTATTACTACTCATATAACATTTTTTTATGTGTACAATGCCGACAGTGTTTTTGTAGCTGGAATACTAGCCAATGATGGAGAAATTAAAAGAATTTAATTGATTTTTTTAATTTCAAATTTGTATTAATCATTAACAGACGATATTTAAAAATTCAAATTAGTGAACGATGTTTTCTACTGGGTATACTTCGATTAAAATATCAAATAAACCTGAAAGTCCAGGGAACCCGAAAAAGTAGTTCTTAATCAAAAGCATATTTATTACAGTTTGTTCCATTTAGTAATTGTAAATTATTTTTAATTATTTGCATTAATACATGTATATAGTTTACTTTAGCAAG
>CM036940.2:93020370-93036370 GCA_020352615.2 Yoshiicerus persimilis
GCGACTGGAGTCGGTAGACCAGTTGGTGAATTATACTGATCAAATAAAAACTATTGGTCCATTCTGGAATTCACTTCCTTGGAAACCATTTGATCAGCAAATACATGGCCTTAAAGCCCTTAAATTATTTGTTCCATATACAGTTGCTCATTTAAAGAAGGATTATTATTATCACATCTCAAACATAAGTAAACCAAAGGACTTTAGAATGCCATACAATAAGGACATATTGGAAAAGGTTGTATCTGGTAAGGAAACGCCACAGGAGATAATGGGAACATTTCAGTATGCAAATAGTGCAAGTCAGAGATATTTCTTCAGACAAATATTTTCTTTCAATCATTATGTTAGTACTCCGTTGGCATTTATCCAGAGGGAGAAAAATCGTCTTATCAATGAACAATTTCTAAAACATAAGGAAATAATGAAAACGTACAGCTTTTATGATGGATTCCCGTTTGTCAGTCCCCAGACATGGATATCCCAATGCAACAATTCAATTTGGATGGACAAACAAAGCAGAATTCACTATTTCCTAAACAGTTCTCTTTGGGATCATTCAGAATCAGTTAAGCCCAAAAGACAATTGTACGTCGGTCACGTTAATAGTATTTTGTGGCCCGAAATCTACGCGATTTCACTCAATTTTGAAAACCATCCTTTATTGAAACCCAAATTTCAGAACTGCCTTTCCGCCATTGGTCATTCTGGACTGCTCAACAAATGGATTGAATATCTCCGAGGAAGGAACTACAGACGATGCAAAAGTTGTTTAGAAAGGGAAGAAGTAAGACCTTTGACATTTCAAAATTGTAATATCGTAACTATATTTTATGTATTTATTGCATTTGTTGTTAGCGTCTTTGTAGCATTTGCCTTTGAGATGAGGAAATCCATAAATGCATTTTGTTGTTATTCTGTATTAAGTAGAATAAAAAAGGTAAAGACGTGTAAAAAGTAACTGTAGCAACTTTCTCTTAAATAAAACCTAAACCAACGATACCGCATTGCTACGCATTTGCTGAAAGGATTTTATTTTCAGTGAAAGTAGAATTATAACATCATGCACTTTAAAATTAAATTTTGTAAATTAGCATTTAGATGACTAAGATTTTTTTGTAAATCTAATGAATAGCTAAAGTTAAGTTAAATAAAAGTCCTGCTTATGAAAATACTTGTTAATAATTGGCAAAGAAAACTGTAAAGAATTTCAAGCTTTGTATATGAAAATTTAACAAGCATCGCATTGAAAATGAACTGCTTACGTGTCTTAAGGTTAGTAATTATAAATAAGCTTTATATAAATTGGTAAATGGAGTATTTAATAATAAACTTTCGTTTAGGAAAGAGTTTCCTGGAATCCTGGATGCTCAGAAAGAGAGGAAATGAATAATTCAAAGTAGCATTTGTTATTCTGTGTGATGTTAAGACAATACATGCCTTTATTTAGAACTACATGCTTTCTAGTGGGATAGACAAAATTGACATACGTCATGTAATCTTTCTAATGGCATCTCATCGCATGTCATACGTTATGGAAAACATTTACATGAGACGAGTGCTGGATTTAACGTTTCAGGTGAGTTTGTACCAGTCAATATTTTAATCACGTTTATCGTTCAATCGATAATCAAACGAATTTACGGTCTAAATATTAGCCTAGCTAGCAGTCTGAATGTGCGATAATAGTAAGCAATACGTGTTAGGCATTATTAGTATTTGAAGAACAGGAAGGTGATTTCGTTGATGGTTATTACAGAAATCTAAGACGAAAAACATCTTTTAAACCAAATGTGTGTAATGTGCACATAGAATAGTATCCTTGCAACAGGAACCCAAACAATTCTTTTGCTAACAACTAAATAACTAAAACTCTCTAAGTTATAGGGTACACACAGACGTAATGTAAATCAATAGATCCTCCAAGGAAGATGATCATCTGCAAATTGTGATGCTATAGAAAAATTCTAAACTGTAATATCCAAAAATGCCGGTGTCGAATTTTTAATTAATGGATTGCGTTCTGAGTAAAACGAAAAAAACCAGCGGGAATCGAACTGGTCTATATTCTGTTTGCTGCATTAATACCGGCACTCAGACTTAACAATATCGGTGTAGGGAAGTTTTGTATTCACTTTCATTGCTCGCTTCTGTCCACAATAAATAGTTGGAAACGAAAGAAATTCAGCCATCGGATCACGCTTTATTGGAATTCCAACCGGTTGGATGTATTTAAAATCTCACCTTGATGATGCAGATTATTCCAATTTGGTGATAGCGTGATATTGTCCTTTTTGTACAACGGGGTATCAATTAAATATTTTAATGCGTTCATCACGACAGCTGGACGCACTACCAATCAAATAGGTAGAACGTCTCCGACCGGTTGGAAATAAAAAGTAGTTACCGGCTTTACCTTCTAGGGTACTAACTATTCTATCAACGTTGTTCATCTCCTCCCTTTCAATGGTTTCAACGTTGTTCATCTCCTCCCTTTCAATGGTTTGTTTCTTTAAACTGGACTGTATTTCATTACCTGGCAATTTCGGGTCAATGCTTTTAACCTCCCTTTCAATGGTTTGTTTCTTTAAACTGGAGTGTATTTCATTAGCTGGCAATTTCAGGTTAATGCTTTTAACTTTAGGCGCTATGAGCAGGCACATCAGCATCTGATTTACTGAACCATATGTTAGTTCGACTGTCCACAATATAAACCACTCTTTCTTCTCTTTTGACTTTGACTGCCTCACCTCAGTTCACCGCAGCACAAGACATTCCAAGCATCTTTATATACCCACAGCTAGCTGTGTGTAAATAACTGTCTAACTGCGAAGGAGTCCATCTAGTGTGCCGGTAAATGTAACTTTTCTGGGATTTGAATAGAAAATTTTCCAAAAAATAAAGAAAGACAATATTCTTAATTGCTTAATTGGGGGCCATATTAAAAATAAGCCATACCATCATACCATAATGAGCGTCGTCCATGAATCAATTATTGGCTAGAATTGTTGCCTAACATACCACTCAATATTTCTTTAGGTAAATTGCGTGTGCTTTAAAGTATGTTTATTAAAACCGGGGTTTCCTGGACATCTACTAAATATGAGTAAATATCAAAAATATACTCTTACCATGGTATAAAAATTAAAAAAAATAAACTATTTTATTTTGGAATTCGGGTTAAAATGGAAAAAAATAGACGGTGGATTAATTTTAGCACGCCGGCCTTCCATGGAGGGTCTGTGTAGTCAATATCTCCTGCAGGAGAAAAACTATTTGAAGGTCATACTGAACTGAGAGCCAAGTTTATAAATATTTGAAAGCATTTCAAATAACTTCAGTGTCTGCAAATAACAAAGTAATTTATTTATGTAGCCGAGCTCACGATGTTTAACTAAATTGCATACTTCAATATTTACTGCGCACTTTTTAATAATTAATACCCTTTTCCTGATAATGCTTTGTCATATTGTTCAAATATATTTAATACTCTTAATAGGATTTTGTGGTTATGCTTTGAGACCTAAAAGAGAAGTGTCGTCGTACAGAAATAACAAAGCTATATTTTATATCCTCGCCTTCATTCAAGCGGAAACAACTACATCTAACGCTAGTCAAACATAATCATGCAGGTCCACTTATGCAGAACATTCGTCTTTAGTACTCGTAAAATAATTACAACACTTCTGCAATTATGGATTTTAATTTCCTCTGTGTTCTATGGAAATGTATACTTACTGACAACAACGGTTGCAAGAAATTGCCATATAAACATCATTGTTTACAAAACGGAGGAAATCGGTCCATTGAAGGAATTGGTGTTTGAAGAATTACGGGAAATTGAAAATCCTTATGCTTTAATCAATATAGATCCAACTTATAAAGAATATGGCATGGTAATAGGACGGTTTACTTGTATAACTAATATCGCAATAAACCTCAATACCGCTAATATAAAAGATGCCGAACAAACTTACTACATCGTATCCAAATAAAGTCTCTTAACTATAGAAATCAAAATGAGTTTGGCTCAAATCGTTTTTTAAATCAATATGAATACGCCCTTCATTGTTCTCTTTACTTTCTCGTAGACATTAGTTTGCTTAAAGTAGAAAAACAGAGAGTGCAATACGCGCAAAGGCTTCAAAGCATCTACAAAAATAAAGGAGGATTTACCTTCAAAATTGTGGAATTGTTGTGGTCAATTCAAACACAAGACGAAGTGCCGCTGCACTTTCTATACGCAAATGACAAGTTGTGGAAAAACTCATTATTTCCAATAAAATTCAGTGATCGACATTTAAATGCTCATCAAGAAAAAAGTAAGGTGTTGGAAATATACATTGTTCAAAATATGGAACTTAGATTATTAGCCTATGATGTTGCCAACTATAGAGGTCGACTCCCAAAAAACTTGTATTTTGGAACATTTAAGGGGGAAAACAGGAATTCGAACGAGGGTATTTTCATTGCATCATTATTACTCAGTGGCTTTCCGAATTCGACAATTATTGTTGATAGCCGATCCAAAGAGTCACGTTCACCACACTTTTACATGTGGTATAATTTGCGAGCTGAAGAAGTATACTACGCGGTTGTGGAACGCAGGGAACCCTACAGTATAACTGTGTTTACGGATATCGACGGTTACAGTTTCATTTCATGCATTTCATTGGAAGATGATAATTTATCTTTCTATGGCTACTTGCAGCCATTTCATTGGCAAACTTGGGTGACTCTTGTTCTCAAACTTTTCTTTGTTGCGGCATTTTTGCATATTATTTACACTCTACATGACAAAGAACGTTCCTTTCCATTTTGGATGTTAATGTATGCATATTTAATTGAAGCAGGCTGCTCTCTAACCAGAAAAGCCGAAAGTTCGTCAAGATTTAGGTTAACTTTGGGCCCACTACTCCTTATGCTAATTATAGTAACAAATGGTTACAAAGGAATCGTCACCACGAATTTGGTTGACCCTCTCCCATTTAAGCGATTGGAGGCTGTAGATCAGTTGGTGAATTATACTGATCAAATAAAAACTATTGGTCCATTCTGGAATGCACTTCCATGGAAACCATTTGATCAGCAAATGAGCGCCGTTGAATCTCTTAAAATCTTTGGTATTCATACACTTTTTCATATAAAAATGGATTATTATCATCACATATCAAACATAAGTCAAAGAAAGCACTTTAGGATGCCATATACTAAGAACCTATTGGAAAAGGTTGTATCGGGTAATGAAACGTCACAAGAGATTATGGGAACATTTCAGTATGCAAATACTGCAGAGCCTCGATTTCTGTTTAGGCAAATATTTTCATTCAGTTGGTATATTACTCCAATGGCATATTTCCATAGGGAGACTAGTCGCATTGTCAAGGAACAATTTCTAAAGCATCAGGAAATAATGAAAACGTACAGCTTTTATGACGGATTCCCCTTTGTCAGTCCCCAGAAGTGGATTTCGCAATGCAATAATTCGGTTTGGATAGACAAACAAAGCAGGATTCACTATTTCCTAAACAATTCTCTTTGGGATCTTTCAGAAACAGTTAAGCCTAAAAGACAATTGTACGTCGGACACGTTGATCGTATTTTGTGGCCCGAAATCTACACGATTTTGCTGAGTTTTGAAGACCATCCTTTATTGAAACCCAAACTTCAGATCTCATTATCCACCATTGCTCACTCTGGACTGCTCAACAAATGGATTGAATATCTCAGAAGAAGAAACTATATACAATGCAAAAGTTGTTTAGAAAGGGAAGAAGTACGACCCCTGACATTTCAAAATTGTAATATCGTAACTATTTTTTATGTAACAATGGCTTTTGCTTTGAGTGTCTTTGCAGCATTTGCCTTTGAGATGAGGAAATCCATAAATGCAGTTGTTCGGTATTCTTTACTAAATTGGATAAAAAAACTATTAAATAAAATATGTTACCGCATTCATAAATTAAAATGGATTGGAAATTCTGTTGGGAAAGGGAACAGCGACCTTTTATGAGAAAACCTTGAATGCAATAGGATACACAAAACTGTAAGCTTAAATAATTGTAATGACATTTTTTTTAAATAAAACCTACATCACTGATACCAAACCGCATCGGCCTGCATAAGAGAAATTTATTTTCACTGAATGCGCAATTAATTTCTAGTAACAGGACAATATTTATAGTGTCTAAAGATAACATTAGTAAAAATTAAATTATTGGGAAATTAACTATCTACGCTCTTATCAAGTTTTTGAACAGTAAAATATTTAAATGACGATTTATGATAACCCGATTTATGTAATAGCATCAATGTTAACATCGTAAAATAAGCACTTTAATTCAATTTGAGTAATTTAGGATTTGCATAAAATAAACAGTTTTTGAAAATCTAATGAATAGCGAAAACAACGAAAATGCTAAATAAATTGAAAAGCAGTAATCACAAATTATTTAATTAGTTCGATTCATATTCTTATAAAATCATCAGTAAAAATTTTCTTTTCCATTTGTTAGTATATTTAACGGACGTGATTTATTCTACTCTATTCTACAGAAGCTTGTCTATATAGACAGCAGTTCAGAGAGAAAGGCATTGAATAATTCAAAATGACTCCACATTTGCTATTCAGATGGATGTTAAAACAACTACTATGATTATATTTAGCACTATATGCTTTCAAGTGGTGTCTACATACGTCATGCAATATTTCTAAGGGAAGTATACCATTGCGTGTCAATCGTTATTGGAAACATTTACATGGTTCGCGGTGTTGGATAAAAATTTTCAGGTTATTTCTATAAAGATAGACAAAGGGCGAACATCATTGAATGTAAATAAAACATGAAAGCAAGAAAAAAACACCATTTAAAACTAATTTAATTTGTTTAATGAGTGCATGGAGTACCATTAGATAAAAAAGTGTTGTAAAATTGACACACAATTTTTATGAATCGTATATACTACATTATTCTGGGACACCTTATATATGTATATGTGGCAATTCTATTTACCAATGTCTGAAAAGCTTATGACAATCAATGGTTTGTTTTCCATTTTCGTCCTATTGTTAGCGGCAATAAGGGCAATTAGGCATTACTGGTAATGCCTAGGCAATACCGGTAATGCCTAGGCAATACCGGTAATGCCTAGGCAATACCGGTAATGCCTAGGCAATACCGGTAATGCCTAGGCAATACCGGTAATGCCTAGGCAATACCGGTAATGCCTAGGCAATACCGGTAATGCCTAGGCAATACCGGTAATGCCTAGGCAATACCGGTAATGCCTAAGAAGTCCACGGCTATACCGCTTTAGCCGAGGCATTACGGGTAATGCCTAGGCATTACCAGTAAAACCTGAACTTCACTCGGCATTACCAGTAATGCTTACCCTTATTGCCGGGTAATCGTCAATTTTCTCCAAAATAGACCCTAGTGACTGCAAATCTACTCGGTAGTAAGTAAAATGACCGTTTTGAACGTCAAAATGACTTCTATGATTGGTGAGATTTGTATTACTGACGATTGGAAATAATTTAATCACATAAGTGGAACATCTAAAATGCTTTTTACTTTAACTATTCACAAGTTAGATAGATGTGACGTTTAAGTTGGTAAGTCATTCATTAAGTCAATATTGTTAATAATTTCCGTATTTTAGTCTGTTTTCTTATAATATTTGTAAATCTATATTACACCCTGTATATCGTATTTGGGCATTTGTACTATTTGTCTTAGTCTTGACATTTTTTGGTCAATTGGCAGCGAATGAATCCTTGTCCTATAAGAACGGCAGCCACAAAATTTTTAGTGCGTCTTGCTATTCCAATTTTAAGCAGGAAATTTTCAAGGAAGCAGAGTCTAGTAATACTCCTTCAGACTGACGATTTTGTAGTGCTATAATGTGGAGACACTGCTATGGTTCGCATTCCCACATTTATTGAATTCCAAAAGCTTAAGCTTCCAATTCAAATGTCCAAATATAGGAAAACAGACTAAAATACGGAAATTATTAACAATATTGACTTAATGAATGACTTACCAACTTAAACGCTACATCTATCTAACTTGTGAATAGTTAAAGTAAGATCGAAAAAGCATTTAAGATGTTCCACTTATGTGATTAAATTATTTCCAATCGTCAGTAATACAAATCTCACTAATCATAGAAGTCATTTTGACGTTCAAAACGGTCATTTTACTTACTGCCGAGTAGATTTGCAATTACTAGGGTCTATTTTGGAGAAAATTGATGATTACCCGGCAATAAGGGTAAGCATTACTGGTAATGCCGAGTGAAGTTCAGGTTTTACTGGTAATGCCTAGGCATTACCCGGAATGCCTCGGCTAAAGCGGTATAGCCGTGCACTTCTTAGGCATTACCGGTATTGCCTAGGCATTACCAGTAATGCCTAATTGCCCTTATTCCCGCTAACACTATTACTATAATTAATATGCTAATTTTCATGCTGTACTATATTCCGAAATCTTGAAATAACCGAAATGGTCTTCATCATTAATCTAGAGATATAGATTACTAAGTGTTAATGGAATTTTAAAATCTGATTTAAAGTTTAAAATATTTCCTACTATCTGTTTCCCGAATAAACATTGCTTTTCCAAAAGTTTAACTTTTGAAATTCTGGCAACAGTACAAAGACGGAGAATCAATTTCAGCACATTACCTTTCAAATAGATAGAACCTTTTGAATGTGCTATTAATGTACTGGAGAGTAAAGTTATTTAACTATCATAAATATTTGAAAGCATCTTAAATAACAGTGCTTGTAATTTACAAAGTGGTTCAATCTTGTCGCCATACTCAACTTATTTATCTAAATGGGATACTTCATTATTTACTGAAAATGTTTGGTAATACTGCTAACGTGTATTTAATCCAGCTAAAAGGTTCATGTAACGCCATAAAACTGAGAGAGACTAAGAGAAACATGAGAAAAGTGTCTTGCAGAAATATTAGAAGGTATTATTTCCCATCCGCACCTTCAAACGGAAAAAAATATCTTATGCTAGTAAAACATAGCCATGCAAGTCCACTGTACTACTGTTTTAAGCAATCGTAAAATAATTACAACATTTCTACAAGTATGGATTGTAATGTCAATAAGTTCCACTGCTATCTATGGAAATCTGTACTCATTGACAACAACGGCGGCCAGAAATTGTCATATAAACATCATTGTTTACAAAACGGAAGAAATTGATAAAGTGAAGGAATTGGTGTTTGAAGAATTACGGGAAATTGAAATTCCTTATGCTTTAATCAATACGGATCCTACTTACAAAGAGTATGGCTTGGAAATTGGACGGTTTACTTGTATTATTAATATCGCAATAAACCTCAATACCGCAAATATTAAAGATACGGAACATACTTACTATATCGCCTCCAAAATTAAGTCCCTGAACTACAAAAATCAGCCTTCTTGGAGCCGACATTTGTTTTTGGATCAATAAGAATATGCGCTTTATTCTTCACTTTATTTTCTGACTGATATTAATTTGCTTAGCACAGAAAAACAGAGAGTGGAGTACGTTCAAAGGCTTCAAAACAGCAACAGATATAAAGGAGGATTTTCCTTCAAAATTGTGGAATTACTGTGGTCGATTCAAACACAAGACGAAGTACCCCTGTACTTTCTACACACAAATGATAAGTTGCGAAAGATATCATTATTTCGACTACAACTCAGTGATCGTCATTTAAATGCTCAACATGTAAAGGCCAAAATATTGCAAATATACATGAATTTAGTGCCTGTTCAAAATATGGAACTTCGGTTGCTAGCCAGTGATGTTACCCGTAAGAAGCGTCGACTCCCAAGAAATTTGTACTTTGCAAAACTTAACGAAGAAAATATAAATTTGAACGAGGGTATTTTTACTGCATCATTGCTACTCAGTACCTTACCGAATTCGACAATTACTACTGATAGCCGGTCAGACAATTTAGATATACCACATTTTTACATGCGGTATAATTTGCGAGCGGAATCATTATACCATTCGGCAGTGGGACGCGACGCGTTTGGTTGTATTTACAAATATCGACGGGTACAATTTTATTTCTTGCATGTTATTGGAAAATGATAATCTGTCTTTTTACGGCTACTTGCAGCCATTTTACTGGGAGACCTGGGTCGCTCTTGTTCTCACACTTTTCTTTATGGCCGCATTCTTGCATATTATTTACACTCTACTTGACAAAGAACGTTCCTTTCCATTTTGGATGCTAGTTTATGCATATTTAATTGAAGCAGGTTGCTCTTTACCTAGTAAAGCGGAAAGTTCGGCAAAATTTAGGTTAACCTTGGGCCCACTACTTCTTATGCTCATTATATTAACAAATGGCTACAAAGGAATCGTCACCACTAATTTAGTTGACCCACTGCCCATGAAACGATTGGAGTCTATAGACCAGTTGGTAAATTATACCGATCAAATAAAAACTATTGGTCCATTCTGGAATTCACTTCCTTGGAAACCATTTGATCAGCAAATACATGGCCTTAAAGCCCTTAAATTATTTGTTCCATATACAGTTGTTCATTTAAAAATGGATTATTATTATCACATCTCAAATATTAGTCAAAGAAGGAGCTTTAGAACGCCATACAAAAGGGACATATTGGAGAAGGTTTTATGGGGAAACGAATCGCCAAAGGAGATTATGGGAACATTTCAGTATGCAAATAATAAATGTCCTCAATTTCTGTTCAGACAACTATTTTCCTTCAATAACTATCTTAGTACTCCATTGGCATATCCCCATAGGGAGACTAGTCGCATTGTCAATGAACAATTTCTAAAGCACGAGGAAATAATGAAAACGTATAGCTTTTATGACGGATTCCCATTTGTCAGTCCACAGAAATGGATATCCCAATGCCAAAACTCAATTTGGATGGACAAACAAAGCAGGATTCACTATTTCCTAAACAGTTCTCTTTGGGATCTTTCAGAATCAGTTAAGCCCAAAAGACAATTGTATGTCGGTCACTTAGAAAATATTTTGTGGCCAGAAATCTACACGATTTCACTTAGTTTTGAAGACCATCCTTTATTGAAACCCAAATTTCAGAACTCATTATCGGCCATTGGTCACTCTGGACTAATTAACAAATGGATTGAATATCTAAGAAGGAGGAACTATAGACGATGCAAAAGTTGTTTAGGAAAGGAAGAAGTAAGACCACTGACATTTCAAAATTGCAACATCGTAACTATATTTTATGTAGCCATGGCATTTGCCTTAAGTATTTTTGCAGCATTTGCTTTTGAGACGAGGAAGTCCATAAGAGCAGTTTTTCGTTATTCTTTACTAAATAGGATAAAAAGAGTAGCAAAGAAAATTTATTACTGTATGCATAATTTAAAGTGCACTGGAAAATCTGTTGGGAAAAACAATAGAGGTCAATTGTAATAAGGAAACATCATTAATAGCATTCATCAACATTTATCTAACATTGTATTACCTATATATATGGTCACTAAAAAGAATATTCTTTTCCATTCGTATTTGCACATAGTTTATTGAAGTGTACACTCAGCAGTTCAGAAATAAAGGTACTAAATAATTCAAAACACTGTAGCCCTCTACGCATTTAATATTCATAGTTTTAAGAAAATTATGGTTTTCTTAGCACGCCAAACTTTCAAATGGGTGACATATGTCATGTAATATTTTTAATGGTCAGTAAAACCTAATACGTCATTGTGCGTCAATATTAATTGAAAGCTCCATCTCTGCCAACATAATTTCCTGTGTTGACAGTAATGTCCTGTGCGACTATGTAGCCGTAAGTATTTTATAATTTAATCGGCAATCAAGAGAATTTACAATCTAACACTTACTCCATATAACAATAATAATAAAATTGAAGCAATAAATGTAACGCGTAAATAGTATCTGAAGAGCAGAGTAAAGCTTTCTATAAAGCTCAGTAAAAATGAAGTGTTAATAACAACGCAAGAACCAATCAAAAATGCACACTTTTACATTTAATAAAACCTTATTTGTACAGTTTATCCTTGTTTAATCAAGAGATATAGATTTCAAATTGTAAGTGGGATTTTTTAAATCTGATATAAAACTAACAAAAACAACAAATATTTCCTGCTATATTTTCTTAAATTAAACATTGCTTTTCCAAGTGGTTTATGCTTGGTAATCTGACATAAAAATCATGGTTTCGGTATTTCCCAATTTCCACCCCAATAGTTTGGACACCTGGGAAAGTTGGGAAAGTTGCTAAAAAACGGGAAATACGTCCAAACTCTGGGAAAGTTTGGGAAAGTTAGAACACATATGTAATACCGCACTAGAAATCTAAAACTTGATACATCTATTTCGTGGGAGTTATGAAAACCCGCGGAATAACTTTACAAATGTACAATAATAAAACTACTTCCTTTATTTTCCTCAAAGACAATATATGAGAAATTTGTGATTTTAAAGCAAATTACTTAATAAAAGATGCTTTCAACAAATCGCTATCTAACCGAAGATGAACTCGCGGTTATGTTGACAGAAAATAGTAAGTAAATTAAAATAATCATGCCCTTATTTCCGGTTCTGTGACCTCCTTATCAAGCTCTGGGTGCCTGACATCTGTAAAATTCCTAGCTACTTTCCTTCTCTCTGGTAAATTCGTTTTATAGAAATTTTCCCACTTTGCCCGCTCTATATTATTAATAATAGGGTTTCTTCTCTCAAGTTTTTTAACACTTTTCCAGAACTCTCCTCTATTTACTTTTCTTAGATCATTTTTTACGTTTTCCCAGTACATTTTTTCCTTCCCTTTCCGAACTTTAGTATATACTTTGCGCTGTTTCAAGTACTCCAGTCTATCCGCACTGTTCCACTCGCTTTTAATGCAGATATATTATTAGATTAGGTTAACAGACTGGGTGGTAGACTGTTGAGCAACATTTAGTTGCCAGTAAGCAAAGCGTAAAGCGCATTTTTCTAGCATAACCTAATAAATAATAAACAAACTTCAATGTATATATATATATTATTAGATTAAGTTAACATAATGGATGTTAGACTGTTGTGCTCTTTCGTTTTTCGTCTGCTGTTGTAGGTGAAGTATGGTGAACGAAACTTTTTGTTGTCTTTCTAACAAGGCGTGCCTTTCTCTTACCCTGACCTTTTGCTGTTTTACCTTTCTGGAGCCTTCGTAACATTCAGTACGTCTTCAGCATTCCTATTGCTTATACTAAATGTTTTCCTCGTTGTCTGGATTCAGTAAAAATGGCCCACGAATTTGCATTTTGTACTAGCAATTACAAAATACAAAGTAATAATACAGTTAATAATTGCTAAACATAAGTAAGCTGTCAATGTGTTAAAGGAAGTTAACCGTCTACAATGATGGAGTAAACTTCTTATACATGTTTATGGCAGCAGTACAGTTGCTTGGGGTTGCAGGCCGTCTATCGAGGTTAGGTGGTTAGACGATCACAGCGGTTTACCACTACTGCATACTGTACGCAGCCTTTGTATTGGTTTGCTCATTAGAAGAAAGGGTTCTGTTGGAAGGGAGAAATGTTCGGTTATAAATAACCCGACATAACCAAACCTAGAGTAGCCGTCAGCTACCTGCATGCATTTGAGTAATGCATGTAAACGCGCCCTTTGTCTTGCTAGCAGAGTAGACTGTTGGGTAAACTTATAGAAATAAATAAAAATATAACTGGCTATAACTTTTGTTCCGCATTTAATCACAGCCTATAATTTGCATAGAAAAATGAAGCAAAAAATTAGCTTTCTTAATATGTAAACATTGTCAATTTATTGGAAGATATGGTAGGTGAAATGGGACTCCGAAAAGTCAAATAGAGTATTCTATAGCTAAGTGCACGAAGACTGAAAAAGTGGAGGGATTGTACGACGCGTTTTGTGAAGACCTTCGTAATACATCGTGTGCTGTGAAGTACACCGTACCTCTTACCAAACGTGATGAAGAAAAATCGAGGTGCGTTCATTTTACCGCACGTATTACTACATACTATCTTCACAATCAACACCTAGAAATATGTAAGTATAATTTAACTTTCTTTCAGATTGATGCGTTTACTCCACTGGGCATCTACTGCATACTTTTCTGACCCCAAGTAAATCCTTAATGCACTACTACTGTCATGGGCAATGAGGTAATGGAAAGAATGCATAGAAACCCTTCAAAGATGTAATAGCTACCGAGCGGGCATCCGTCACCAACTATTCTGATTTATTTTTTTCTCATAATTTTTCAATTTTTTCCTCTTCAACGTTTTCCTCTAACTTAAAACTTAAAACGTTGGGTGAGAAAGGGCTGTGAACCGCCTTCATCGTCCAACCTTAAAAACTCATATTCAAACCAGCAAAGTAATCCTATAAATAACTGTAAATATGTAATACCCAAGACATTTACCTTCACACCTCCCTTTGTAGCAAAGGCAATGAAAGTTGGATTGTTGTACAAAACGGGGACACCGTTAGGGGTAAAATCCATAAGATCTCAGTCTCTAACTGGTAATGTTTATGGGTATCCATGGGTACTAAATGTCATAACTGAGATTTCGGTCCCAAGCCCTATTCTTGCAGATGATCGTATTGTACAAAAAGCGGTAATATCTTTAATTGTTTAAGTTTAAGTGTTTTTCCGGTTTTGTAAAACTTTGCAAGTGAAAAACACAATTACATTGCGTGACGTGGAATTTATATCAGTCGCTGTGATTCGAAAGGGATTATAATAGGCAACCGAAATGAAAGTATTCTTATAATTCATTCATAATACATTCAAAATTAGTAACTTTCCAAATGAATTATTTGTAATGTTTTAACTTGTTTTCACGGGAAAATGCAATGGAGCAATGCGCCCAGGTTGTATGTAAACGTAAATACATCTGATTCTGCACCTACAACTTCAAAGATATATGACTATGACTGTCACAAAGATACATTTGAGGACGGGGGTCATCAAAAAACATCCCCATCGTTTTGTGTGCCATTTAGAACATTAATATTACGAAAACAACTTAAATGCAATGATGATTTAATTTCCAGACTATCCTGCAAGAATATATCTATTCCTATTCCTTAACAACGGAGGTCATGGACCGGGAAATTATCCTAAGAGGATTTCTGAGTTATTTATTCAATTTTAATCCGGGTAATTTCAAAAAACAATCAGAGACAATAACGGTAAATGTGAAGGAGAATTGTGGCTATTAATAGATGTTAATGGATTAATGAATAACAAGTAATGGAATGTCTTGAGCAACCAAATACCTGAATTCCTCATCATTTCTAAGTCATACGGAGATGCATTTTGGCGTTTTAGTTTAGTTTTAGTTTAGTTTGGAGTTTTACTCTGTTATAACTGCAACCAATAGATTATCGTTATTAATTAAATTTGAGCTTTCATTATCTGTGCGACCACACCTGGTCTGGCCAAAATGCTTGATTAACATTATCGTGCACGGTCTTCACAGACTACCTTTGGCCGCCTGTATCCGTAAAGGGTCCCAAAAAATCAAGCCGTAGGCGCCCACGGGCATCTGCAATAGTTTATCATCTGCAGTTATTGTAGATGCATGCATGTTAAGAATTGAAGAAGTGCAGCCTAAACCATAAACAAACGGAAGAATAATTCAGTTTATCGCAGAAATAATAATATTCGAATTTGTGGCTTTTTGCATGTTTTGAATGTGACTATTGGGTTGTTTATTTTATGTTATACAATTTGAAGCCACAGTGGCCATTTTTTGGGTTTGATTGCACTAAAATAGGTTTCCCACTATTGACATTATACCATTGACATCTCCATATAATATTGATGGTGCATTCTGAAGACATTCAGCAAGATGCAAGGTAATGGATTCAGGGTTTGGCTTAAATGTTTTGATGTTGACGATTTCAAATGTGGTCTAAATATTTGACAGTTACTATAGCATGTAGTGATGTTTAAATATTGGGTAATCTCCTATCTCCA
>CM036940.2:93036470-93083619 GCA_020352615.2 Yoshiicerus persimilis
TTTGGGAGTCGTCCCCTGTAGCCGAACTGAACATCATGGGCTATTAATCCAAGTTCCATATTTTGAACGGACACTATATTCATGTATATTTCCAATACCTTTCGATTTACGTGATGAGCATTTAAAGGTCGATCTCTGAATTGTATGGGAAATAAGGATATTTTCCACAAGTTGTCATTTGTGTACATAAACTGCAGCGGCACTTCGTCTTGTGTTTGAATCGACCACAAAAATTCAACAATTTTGAAGAAAACTCCTCTTTTGTTTCTGTAGATGTTTTGAAGCCATTGTTCGCATTCTACTCCCTGTTTTTCTGTGTTAAGCAAGTTAATGTCTACGAGAAAATAAAGAGAACTATGAAGGGCGAATTCATATTGATCCAAAAACCGATGTGAGCTAAATTCATTCTGATTCCTGTAGTTAAGGGCCTTAATTTTGGAGGCGATATAATAAGTATGTTCTGTATCTTTTTTATTTGTGGGATTGAGGTTTACTGCGATATTAGTTACACAAGTAAACCGCCCTATTTCTAAGCCATACTCTTTTTCAGTTGGATCTGTATTGAGTAAAGCATAAGGAATTTCAATTTCCTGTAATTCTTCAAATACTAATTCCTTCAATGTATCAATTTCCTTCGTTTTGTAGACAATGATGTTTATATGGCAATTTTTGGCCACAGTTGTTGTCAGTAGGTGCAAATTTCCACAGAAAGCAGTAGAAGTTATGGAAATTAAAATCCATATTTGCGGATATGGTGTAATTATTTTACGATTGTTTAAGCCAATAGTACTGTGGATTTTCATGTTTATTTTTATTTAGTGTAAGATATATTTGTGTCAGTTTAAAGTTGCCGATAGCAAATAAATCCTTGTTATTTCTGCAAAGACGCCACTTCATTTCGTCGCAAAGCATCACAAAAACCTTTTAACAGATTAATTGCGTGTTAGCAATATTATAAGGCAATATCAGAAAAACGGTGTAATTATTAAAAGTGTGGTATGTAAATAATGAAGTATTGAATTGTATTAAAGGTAGTTAGGGCATGCTATGTAAGTAACTAACATGGTTGAGTCCCGTTGTAAATTACAAAAATTAATGTAATTTTAAATGCTTTCAAATGCTTAGGGCCGAATATTCTTACTCTCAGTACAGTAGAACCTTAAATACAGCAAACGAAAAATTATCTCGTGGAAGGGCAGCGTGCTTAAATTAATCCCCCATTTTGCTTTTATACTGTTGCCAGAATTACTGTTGAATGTTTAGTTGAAGACAAGATAGTAGGAAATACTTGCGGTTTTTGTTAGTTTTATATCAGATCGAAAAATCATTTCCAATTTGAAATCTATTTCACATTATTAACATAGCAGAAAATCGGCATGCAAAGTTTTATTAAGTATCAAGATAAAGAAAATAGAAAACTATGAAATTAGCATATTGTAATAATAGGAAAAAGATGGAAACCAAACAAAAAGGTTAGCCATAGCTTGTTAGTCATCAGTAAGCGGTTTATACATAGCAAATTTCTCTTCTTCAAATACTATTTATGCGCAATTAGTTGCTTTTTAAGTATTTTTGCATTTCAGAATCTAGAGTTAAATAAAATAAAAAAAATAAAATCTCAGTGCTGGCTAGAGTAAAAGTTAGACAGTAGATTCGCTTGATTATCGATTAATCTAGAGACGGAATTAAAGTATTGATTGCTACATTAAAATATTGTTATATTGCTATAATCATTAAAAATTAAGGCCAACATAGCAATTTGTTGGTACAGATGGATGTCTTCAATAAACATTGACACGCAATGCTACATTAAGTTCTACTTATTACCATTAGAAATATTACATGATGTACATATTTCATCCGCTTGAAAGCTTGTACTGCTAAAGAAAGTCATATTTGTCTTACACCACTATACATTACCTTTCTTTCTGAACTTCTGAGTGTAGAATAAACCACTACAATTAAATATATGAGATGTAGGAATGGAAAAGAAAAGTCTTTGTAATTACGGTATATATGACTACGACCCCAATGAATAGTTTGGAAATAAGGGTTACACAAGCCTCTTATCAAAAAAATTAAGTAGCCGATTTATCTAAAATTTTAAACGCATTTCAATGCTTTTAAAACTTTTTACGTATCAAAATGTTTAATACTTAATGTATAATACTTACCTTTTACTTATCAAAATCAATTTCTCGCATGGTTGGTTAATTCTCCTACGAATAATAATGCTAGGATTAAAAGTTGGAACATTTATTTTTGACATATTGTGCCAATTGCACTATGCAAATTAATAATCGATGAAATTTGTGATGAATAAATGCATAAATGATCCCATAACTTTGTTCAATATCAGAATTATCTTCCGTGAAAGATGATTGCGTTAAGATTTATATGCTACCGACTTTAGTATTTATATACCACCAAGAACTCGATCGACCATTGCAATGGTCGATGTGTTATGGAAAATGCTTAAAACACTTTTTTGAGCGCTCGAATCCAAATTATCAAGTTCACAGTTATTAGCACTGAGTAGATAAACAAATTCCAGGGAAATGGTTTTGAATTTTCATGTCTAATTTTCAGCTGGCATAGTTAAAATAATAACGTCGAATATTTAAAATATCTCAGATTTGATGAGATAATTGATGAAAAGACCACCATTGACATTCTAATGTACGCTGATGATTTAATTCTCATGGCAAACCCAGAAAATGGTCTTAAAAAGAAGTTAAATTTACTCTCTAAATATTGTCATTTAAAAAAGCTAAAAGTTAATATAAACAAAACGAAAATTGTCATTTTTAGAAATGGAGGCAAGATAAGACAAAATTGTTGTTTTAAGTATGATGGAAACCCAAATGTACAAAAAAGAAAGCCAACAGCAAAATAGGCGGTATATGGAAAATCTTATGTAGATCAAGAATGCAGTCGTGGAACTCAAGATGCAAGCTCTTCGATTCCGTCGTGCAACCAACTTTACTTTATGCTTCCTCAGTATGGGGTTTGTTTTACATTGATATTTTGGAATCTGTACAGACCCGCTTTCTTAAGAAAATCTTAAAGCTGCCAATGTCAACTCCTAGTTATGCTATTCGTTTAGAAACTGGTAGGATACAAACCAAATGTTTAGTAATTAAGTATACGTTACGATATTGGCTTAAACTGCTATGTATGGAAAAGACTCGTCTTCCTAGAAAATGATATGACAGGCTCCATGAATACGATAGCCATATATCACAGAATGTACATATACGCAAACAGGACAAACACAATTGGTGTACAAAAATTAGATTAACAATACAAAAGCTGAGATTCGGTGATATATGGCTCTCCCAATCGGGTAAAATGTTAGAGTGTAGTATAGATGATATTTATTTAAGATCGGTGGACATTAGTAATCAGGAGGATATGGGTAACCTGAATGACTCATCCTCCTGGTTACTATATAGTAAACTGAAGAATCGGACTGGCATTGAAAGTTATTTGAATTTCAAAATATCATTAGATCTTGGCTAGATCTAGGTTTTACAATCACTACGCCCCAGGTTTGGTGTCCCACGGGATAAAATATTGTCTAGATGAGAATAATTTATGCAACGTGTGTTACAATCCGTACAAAGAAAATGAAAACCTATATCACTTTATGTTTAATTGTTTAGTTTATAAACCACTTAGGTCTCAGTATCTAGATAAGTACACTATGGATATTAATCCCGATAATTTTCATAACTTGTTTAATGTGAATTCACCGAAAAAACTGCATGACTTATATAACTATATTACTTGTTCTTTAAGGTTACGTGCCTGGGTAAAAAATGAATGACGGAATAATTGTACTTGATTAAATGACTGACCCCCTATCGCTCTACTGATAATTGATTATAAAATATGTTAACTCTATGAATCCATTCAGGTTTTAAATATTATGTCACTACTTAAAAACTATTTCCTAATTTTGAGAATTCCATTATTGTATATCTATAACTTTTGTGTGATGGGTTGTGGCCCGCTGGAAACGCAAATAAAACCCCTATTGATTGATTGAATTGGTTTATTTAGTCAATTAGTTAAAATTACAGTCACTCAAAATCTGAAAACTTGATTAATATGTTATTTAATATTATTTAATTTAATTAATAAATGGCATGTAGAAGAATGGAGGTTTGGTTGACATAAATGACTGTAAAACTTATGTACAGATAATTATTATTATTCTATTTTATTCTTACTATAAAAAGGAAAATGAAATGAACATTATTATATATTAACATTATCACAAGTTTAAATGTAATCATTATGATGGATTTAGTCAAACCTTCAATTACGCACTTTTTCAAATTCGTCAAAATCAATAGCCTTTCCCACTTGATTTTCAAACTGATAATATTCTGCTTCCCTGTCAACGTAACTCCTCAAAGGACTTTTTTCAAGCCCAGTTTTGGAGCATTCCTTCCAATTAAGTGGACCGGCATAAATACGTTCATTGTCACCACAGCAGCAGATATTTTGATTTTTCAAGAAGTTTAGAAAAGCTTCAGTATTACACATGTAATCATATGGAAAGAAGACAACTAAAGTTTTAGCTTGAATGTGAGCACCATAAAACTTTTCAATTTGATCGACAGTGTATTGATCCAAAGCCAATTTATCCAACTTTAAGTCGTAATCCATTTCTTCGTCTTTAATACAAACGCCCCTGATTATTAGAGTTTTAAGTGTTTGTGGAATCCAAGTCAACCCTATTTCCTTCTTTGCATTTGACTTGTCCTCCAAATAAAGCTTAACTAAAAGAGGACACTTAAAAATATCAGTTTGTAAAAACTCGAGAATTTTACATTTTATATTGAAATCTAATATCAATGTTTTCAGATTATGCAAAACTACGGGTTGGCTGCAAAATATATTTCCTTTGTTGCTCCTTTGTTGTTGTTCGAATATAAGTAATACGAATCCAAATATACGTAATCCGATTATAAGTAATTTGAATACAAGTAATCAGAATCAGAATATAAGTCAGCAGAATCCGAATATAAGTAATCAGAATCCGAATATAAGTAATCAGAATGCGAATATAACTAATCCGAATATAGGTAATCCGAATACAAGTTATCCGAATATAGGTAATCCGAATATAAGTAATCCGAATATAGGTAATCCGAATATAAGTAATCCGAATATAGGTAATCCGAATATAAGTAATCCGAATATAGGTAATCCGAATATAAGTAATCCGAATATAAGTAATCCGAATATAGGTAATCCGAATATAAGTAATCCGAATATAGGTAATCCGAATATAAGTAATCCGAATATAGGTAATCCGAATATAAGTAATCCGAATATAGGTAATACGAATCCAGATATAAGTAGTCCGAATCCAAATATAAGTAGTCCGAATCCAAATATAAGTAGTCCGAATCCAAATATAAGTAATCCGAATCCAAATATATATTGTTTATAAGACGAAAATTGCGTTTCGCTGTCTTCCGTAGCATCACGTTTTGGGTATTAGGCTGGTAATTTTTCACTTCGAAAAGGAGCACCAGAGTGAAAAGTTGATGGTTGAGTTCCATCAGTAGAACTTTACATTTATTACGATTATTAACCAAAATTGTTACAATTTCATGAAGTTTCATAAAGTTGCTCATTCCCAATTCGTCGCCCAGGACCAACTATAAAATCGGGCGTCTTCGGATTTCTTTCGGTAAGTCTTTGACCTTGTCGTAGTATTTTTCAAATATTTCAGCCTATTTAACCTTGTCTATTGTATTGATCAAAACGAACTACATATTATGAACTACCAAACCAATGTGGCACACCAGTTTATCCCTACACTGGAAGTCCCTATCTAAGATTTCCACCGAATGCTCGGTCACATTCGTACTTGGATTGGGTTTCTTCCAAAGCCTTCAATACTCATTAATGAATTGCAAAGGTTTTCCCCGGACCCCACAAACTAAGTTGTCAGAAAAGAGAAATGTCCTTATGGGAAGTACGTTAACAGATTCTCTCTCTGTGCCTTCCTACATCTCTCAAATTCCTATATCCGCCATAAGTTCCCACATAGTGGGCGATTAACCTACTCTACCTGTACTCACAACTTGCAATTAACCAGCTTCGTACCTTCGTCCTCACAACTCTGAGATGAGCCAATGTGTGCCATATCACGGAGTAGAAACACCCTCCTTATCCTTATCCTTATTACGTATTATTACGGCAAACAAAATCACTTTAACATTAACATTCAACTATATTTTTCTTCCTCTTTAGGTTGGCATTTGAAATGCCCTTTCTCGTGTAAGCCATCGTCAATTAAATCTATAAACATTTTAGCTTGACTGAATCAAGTCAAAAAATGAAATTTTTTGACTTGATTAGTTCTGTTTGATAGTTTTGTTTGATTAGTGATTAGTTGAAAATTAGTTCCTTGTAAACTGTCATATCCATTTTAAATAGATTTCTAGCATTGGAAAATCCTTTTTTGCTATTTTCCATGCATTGATCAGATGTATCGGCGTATTGTAAGCTGCCTTGTCCGGCTTGAACACATCCTGTTTCTTTTGGGGAGTTTTCTAATAGTATGGATGAGACAATTCGCTGGCTTAATTCACTACTGTAATACTGTAAATAGTAATAATGTAATTATAAAAGCAACATAAAGCTCTTTATATTGCAAGGACATGTTAACAAGCGTAGTAAAATGTTCAAGCCAATGGTAAGCTCTTTTTGGGTTCAAAATGCCCAAGTCATTATAGAACAACAAGAATTCACATTGTAAAATATGGTAAACGTTTATGTTTTTCAGTCAATCTTTGATAGAAAAGTAAAAAGTCAGCGTAAAAACTAGTAAGGATTACAAAGTATTCCGATCAATTATTTGATTATTTTATTTATTATTAGTACGTTAATTGAACATACCTGGAATACTGTAGGTTGACTTGAATTCCACATACAACAAATCGAAATTTGCATCTCCAGCAAACGGCAGATATAATATATATAGTTTATAAATTGGTATTAGCCAAAATGTTCTGTCGGATGGGGTGCAGAACCATAACAGGTGTACAGAGATAGGTAGAACGTCATTAATTATAGCGATGAATTGTGTTTGCCCAATTAAAAGGCATTGCACATTGGTATGCCACATTACTGCTTTCATAAAATTCATAATTATGCCTCTTTCGGCGAATAGGATTTTGTATAGTTATATGATCTGATATTGGTAACCAACTCCCACCCTTGATCTGATGACATATCAGCCCAGGAATTAAAACGTTGGTTATGTAACAAATTGAGAGGTGAGTAGAGAGGTGAGGTTTTGATTATTGAAAGGCGAAAGGTTAGTTGAGAGTCATAGGTTGTATTTCGTTTTTTTTGTGCCTAATAATATATTCGGAAAAAAGGAGACGACAATACCTTTATTCCGATTGGAAAGTGTCAGTTAGAAAAGGGAAGCATTCGATGCAGTCATGACATGACTTTCCATTTGTTTGACTTGCTTAGCAATATGGAAACTAATGTTTTGCATGATTTTTCTGTGTAAAATTACGTACAGCTAGCCGCAGAAAACTTTGCACAGTATTATGCACTATCGCACGCTACTACTGTGTCACGCGATACCACATCATCATGCACTACCAAGCGCTACTACACTATCACGCGTTACTACTGTATCACCCGCTATAACAGTATCACGTGCTACGTGCCTTGAAACACGTAGAAATATACCAACTATATGAAATGGTACACTTCAACTCAATGTCTTGACAAATAGTGCAAAATCTGTGCCCTTGAAACCTCGAAAATTTAGTCCTCGCTGCATAATGGAGCAATACACGTCTAGGCGAGAATCTGGTTATTTATACGTGAATTTTACCGCAGTCTTATGTTGAATAGGATTAGCATTAGATCTGGGACCGATCGGCTTTTTTCAAGCCTCGAATCGAATCGATACTCTTACCAAGCCAAATCGAATCGATTTGAATCGATGCCGATAATTTTACAATCCAAATCGAATCGAATCGATAACTTGCCTGGCGGGCCCAAATCGAAATCGAATCGAAGAATTTAACAAATATTTCCACGTTTTCAAAAGTTACACCATAGTATTGCCCTTTTTTATGATGATCAGCCCAATTTATAATCGAATCGATAATTTTCTATATTTTCCAAATCGAAATCGAATCGATCCGTGACAGGAAAAACATCGAATCGATATCGATTCGATTTCAATTTAATCGAATCGGTCCCAGCTCTAATTAGCATTACAGAAAACTATACGTAAATTAGATTATTATGATGTGGACTGAAAGAGAAATGAGTCTTACTTTTCGCATTAATGCAATTCAGTTTAATGCAGCAATTTGTACAAGTAAAATTTCTTGATGTTCCTTGGTGTAACACAATTGCCTTTTAGTACGTCATCGGTAGTTCCAGACAATGCAGGCAATAGCCTAGGAATATCGGCTAATATACCTTGTCCACCTGAAACATCAGGTAATCTACCTAGTCCGAGTGAAATATCGGGTAATATGCCTTGTCCGCCTGTTTCAACTAATTTAGAAAAGGAGTCAAATAAAATTTCATCCACTACTGGAATCTTTATCCAATATACTATATCCAAATGATGGGTTTCCCAAATCCCTATTGGCTCCATACGGTGGAACAATTTGAAAAGTTGGTGTTGGAGAAGAATCTTTACTTTTCTTCTGTGAGCCGTTGCACCTCTTGGTTATACAGATTAGGGGCTTAAAATTTTCTGGAGCGACTTCAGCGGTTCAGCAGCGTAATAAAAATCCCTAGTGCGGCAGCAACAGTCAAACCGACACCTGTCGATCCACCCTTCTAGGAAAAAAGCAAAACACATCATTTTCTTGATGTAGCTGTCGAAATCTAATTTGTTGACTGATGGAAATAGGTTTAAATTAGGAGTTGGTAGTACGTAAATACAAATGTACCAACGTAAACATAATCTCCATTTCATTAGCAAAATCCTTTCCTGCTGATTTGTTCTGCAAGCTAGTGTATGTTTATTTAAAGTAGTAAATTGAAAATTAAATTCAGAATTTTGCCATTTTACCTATTTCATAACGACCCATTAACCCAAAACTATCGACTCCATTGTAGTATTGGTACTGGTATTCATACAGCTACACTATAGATTACATGTTACTATAAGACAAATTGGTACTCTTATACTTATACAATGCTTTTGTGAATGAATGAGGGGTGCAAAAGCTTAAATATAAGGTAATTCAATGGTAAGGGTACATCTAAATGGTACGCGTACAATCCAACAACTCAAAAGGGCATAGAAAGATAAGAATATTGAAGGGAAGCGCAAAAAAAAATTATTCAGGGAATTGAATGAATTTCGAGTGCACAATGGCACTTTAACTAATACTAGGGTCAGTGTACCATGTAAACTATACTATTAGTGCAAGTTCAAGTACTTCTAAGCCACATCAATTGCAGTTGCATTCAATGCACATTTTATTGAAATCTAACAAAGCCATACACCAAAATGCCATGTACTATATCTAAAATGTCAAACAATTTTACGCCAACAAGGAAATAGTATAATATCTCTTTATTAAACTACCAGTATTGTATTACACGTCAAGCAAAGTGAAACACATTTTATTCATTTTCAGTCAGTCAGAGACAGGACGGAGAAGCCCTTCTCGTAAATTTGTCGCCATAGCCGAGGAGAATAAACCGTTGCCGGGGTTTTCTCTTGCGCTTGACCAGGAAGATCGACTAGAGATTTTCACATGAGGGATTTTGAATTTCTGTAAGGGACGCTTTTGGAAAAGTCTGTAACTTTTAGGCATTACCTGGGGCAATGAGAAGGTGCTTCCATTGTTAAGTCAGGTGTTTGCATATTTGTGTTGTTTGTTTTTGTTTGTAGATATTTTTGCAAGCTTTAGTATGCATCAAGTAAATGGAATAGGTTCAGTGTTGCCGGGGAAAGAGCCCGCGTATTTTGAACATTCCCTTCACTTTATACATACAAGCTTGTAAATACAAGTTTTTAAAAATAAATATTAATTTTATTTTGTTTTGCAGGTTGTGACCTGCTATCTTCCTGCCTGGAATGCGTGGCAGAATTGTGCCGGTTGGGCGGTCGGTACGGCTGCAGCCTTCGCTTCAACCAGGGAGAAATTGTTTAATTTGCGAGGGCGTCCCTGTCCCGTCCATTAAGAGTCTTTGCTTTCCTAGCCACCCTCCACTGCGGAAGCAGCAAAATAGAACCCTAAAGGTAAGGGAAATTTATTGAAATAATTTAATATAAAGTAATTAATGTAATAATTAAAATAATTAATAAATTTACTGTAGTTAATTTAAAGTAAAAATTTAAAAAATTCTCTTACCTGTAGGGTACGACCTCTTCGTCATCATTGGAAGACTCATCTCTCATCTCAACGTTGAGGAGCCTGCAGGAAATCCTCCAGAGCGGGACCAAGCTTGCCCCGAATATCTCGCTGAGCCGGAAGAGGCTGCAGGACCTGCTGCAGACGCTATAGGACCCACTTCAAAGCCGGAAAAGACCCTACAACCTCCTCCACCTCCAGAAGCTTCAGCGGACGCCATCGCAGATCATCTCACTTGCTTCCTTTAAGGGTCGGAGGGAATTTGGTCGCCATCCGATGACGTGCCGCTGGCAGATCGCTTCCCTGACCGGAGGCGATCCCTCTAAAGGATTCTCTAACCCCTTCTCCAGCCCGGGAAAGTTTCAGAGGAATCCCAGAGCGTGCTCTGTGGTTTCCTCAACCCCTACGCTCTCGCCCCCGTAGGCAATTGAAAAACGCTATTTGACCTCTATCTCATACCCTCAGTTTCAATCTGTGAAAAATGCCTTCACATCAGTCTTAAATTCAACAAATAATTTATTGACATATTGTCTTAACCTTTCCATTTCAAACGAAAGTAAGATACCAAGGCGTTCCCATTTGTCTAAAGGTATTGCTCCTTTTAGTTGCCAATAATTTTAGTGTTTCCTCGATTGGTAAATCTCCAGATGTACAAATGAACCATTATCATTTACTAATATTAGTAAATGATATGAATGAATGATAAATATATTCAATATTATAAAGTGTGGATTACAATCGTTGTAAAATAATAAAGATCGTCATAATGATCTATTAAGGACCATGAAATATAAATCCAGTGGAATATAAAAGTAGTAGTTTTTTATCGCAACACAACGATATAAGACATTGTTAATGTCAGACACGACATGAGGTTACTTAATACAAACATAATCTTGTTTTATGAGATTACCGGTTAGAATCCTTAACGATTCAGTATATAGCATAGAAACAAAATCGATTAAGAATTAGTTCATCATCTTTACGGATACCTCTTTAATAAAGGTACACGACACCTAATCAAGCTATGCTAACATCCTTCTGTGGTTAAACTTTCCATGTGGAAACTAAGAAAGAAACAATTTCTTGAGTTATGATCTTGTATACATATGTATTTGTCTATGTATTTCATATCCACAGTAACAAATGATTCCAAATCTACATCGCATCCATTATTGAAAATTAATATCAATGTGTTTAAGGTGTTATTACGACATGTAATATAAGTATAAGATAAATTCTTTATAATCTACCACATACAATTTTGAAATATCTGTTTTTCAATTTTTGTGTGATTTCCATCTATTTTAATTTTGTTACAATGAAATTAAGGGGGTTGTCTTGAAAAAACTGATTCTTGTAGATTTAGACAGATAGAGTCCAGCTGTGAGAGGGTAGTGGTTAGTATTAGTCGAGTTGAGTAGTCCACACATTTTCCTTTGTATAGTCACTAAATTGGTGGACGTGAACGATAGATTATAGATTATGGGTAAAGACTTCTCCTTGAGACTCCGTTGGTGGTCCACGTACGTCTGTGCTGCTCTCCGCAAAATAAATTTTTATAGTGGTATAAATCGGCCGAATTTAGTGAATTTTGTGTGGTGCAGTGACCCTGAGACATGACCAATACGGTGAGAGTGACAATTTTGCGTGAAAGTGAGAACTTCTGTCCGATTTTTCGGTTTTTTCCGAAGTGCCTCGCCGAAACATCATAATTGGAAGATGGTGGAACCTTATCGCAGAGGACTTTGCATAGGAATTCGTGGCGGTATGCAAACGAAGTCTTTCTACTAACGAGGACACTGTCTACGTCAACTGTGCGCTGTGTTGGGTGTAATCTGATCCGAGAACCACATAGTCATCCTTCGACTGTTGCTGTTCTGCATATCTGGACTTGGAAAGGAGAGTTGCTGTACTCCTACGTGCTTAAGTCAACACTCGTTGGGACGGAGACTCGTGCGGCTCAAGCATCTCCATGCAAGTCTTACTCATTTGGTCTGTCTCTTCCAATAGTACTCCGAAGTGCATAAGTTCAACACACACTACTCACCTTGGTCAGCCAGACGGGTCACCCGCAAACTCAAATTTTCACATCTACATATACTCTGAGTCTCAAGGAGAAGCTCCGCTAATACACGAGTATTGGCGTAACTTCTGTAAGCCGAAAATAAATAAGGCAGGTATATACTAATATAAGATTTTTTCATTGTCTTTTTTCTCATATTGGTATGTATATGATAATGTATAATATTGTGATATTTTTCTGGAAGTACGTGTGCAGAGTCTACTATTCTTTCGTCTACTACTCAGTGTAAGCCCTGTATGGCAGATATCCGCGTGTATACTAGTGTAATTCCTAAATGCTTACTAAGGTTTGTATTTCCCCTGGTCAATTGTGTTCCAGTTTCTGGTAGTTTGTGGGGGTGGTGAATGGAGAATTTGATTTTGTTCATATATGGAAGGCTGAATCTTACTATACTATACTATAATGAATGTGTTCTAGGATGTTAGCAGGAGGGGGTTCGGTGTCGTCATGAATAGGATTCCCTCCTGTTAACATTGCCAATTTCAAACTGTAAATAATAAAATTGTAACGTGTTTTGAATCGCTGTAAGCAATATTCAAATAAATATGATTGATTGATTATGGGTAAAGAAGATTTTCTTGTGTAAACTCCAGTCATTAGTTTTACGGTTGGGGTCTTTTGGGTGTTTGCAACTCGTGCCGCTACCAGTAGAGTCAGAAGTAAAATTGGGTATATCTGAAAGAAGAAAGATGTTTTGTTATCAGTATATAATTATATGCTTTGTTTATTGTTGACCCGGCCTACTCATTGACCTAGTAGTAAGCTTGTTAGGTGGCAATGCCTTAAATCTAAGGGACGTGTAGGTGGAATAAGAGATGGTGTTCTAAGTGGAATTGAAGCTTGTCGCTTTGGTGCGTTCGTCGTTTGACGTTTCAATTTATAAATTTTAACCTGACAATATAAACAATCAATGCTTAACATGCACACTATATGTATGTATTACGAATAATTGAATTCTTGAATTCTCTTATGTCAAGTATTAGTAGTATTATATCCGAGGTGAATGCGCCCATTGAGTGGTCTAAACATTTGGCGCTATTTAGAACTGCTTTAAAACTATTTAGGGTAAACAAATGGTGTATTTAAAGTGACCCCTGGAGAAATGGGGTAAACTACAAACCTAGCAGCCTCGTAAACCGTTATATGTGTTTAAAATTGAAAAATTTTCCAAATAATTGAAAAAATTTCCGTAAAATAGATATAATACCTTATTTGTTGATAACATTCTGCTGCAGAAAGACATGAAATTGGAAAAATGCAGTTGTAATTTGAAATGCAAGAGGGAAGTTTTCAAGTCTCCAGTGAGAAATAAATCCGTATATTTGGATGAAATTGTTAACTTGGATAAACAACTCGGGAAGCACACAGTGAAGGAAGGTTAAAAGTGAACTACTTGATAAAGGCAATTCTGTAACAGCCAAATACCGTAACGGCCTTGCATTCCATTCCATTCTAACTTTGACTTTCTAATTTAAGGCACTAGTCCCTTAAATTAGAAAGGCAATGCTAGAATAAAAATAAAATAGAACTGTCTCAATATATAATAATAATAATATAAATAAAACACACCTATCCATTACGAAATTGATAGAACTGACTGAAGGATGCCTCAACCCCTTTTGAGTTCTCCGATATATACCGGTACCCAAATACAGCCGTATGGAAGGAAAATCCTAAAATACAAATGTTCTGCAATAGCACTCAACACTGCTAACTTGCACAGTAATTCGACCGACAGCAAACCATTGATAGAACAGCTACTCTGAATATAAAGGAATACGCTCCCCTCTGCAATAAATCAAAACTATGCACAACAGATTCTCTTTCTCCCAAGCGATTCTTTCCCTTCTTCACATTTGATTCGCCTAACATTTTGTGCAACCCAAACTCCAAAGTACTTGTGCATCGCAGTAACAATACTACCAGGCTGCATGATAATAAACTTACTTGTCACAGTGCCTCAACCCACAAGCAGTTATTCTTGTATACTAAATATAAAAGGCGGAAGTCTAACTTTGCTTTGGAACACTCGAAAGCAGTGCAGTGTTACATCGAAATCTCTAGCTTTGTCAAAATTAAAATAAGTGAGTCAACTAATTTGGGAAAAGTAAAATTGTCTGCTAAGCGGAGATTTGGATTATTTATTCTTATTATTATTACTTCAAGATAAAAATGAAAGTATACTTTTTGAAACGCATAATGTGTATGTAATTGGTGACATCAATTAAAAAATGTGATTGTTCTGTTACATTACTTATTATTAATGAATTAAATGAGAAATTATTCGCAACGGCTTTGAATATACGTAAACTCATTGTAACCGTACAATGACCACTATAATTACTTCCTATACCAACTTACTTGTTTAACGTAGCACAGCGAGCATGTAGTCACACAGCTTAGACACGAAGCGCTAATGTTTCCGATATGCTACTTATATATGTATATGATCGGGTAAGCACATAGACGTAAATTAAAATCAAGAGGTAAATTCGGTAACAAAACTGCCATGTGCTGCAAAATCTAAAATCTTATGTTTCTAGGTTACGAGTATTACAGTTCTTCTTCTACATACATTTTATTCGTAAAATAGTTTTTTTAATTGAGATTTTCTCATATTCACTATGTAGGTATTTTCCTGGAAGCGTCAGCCACTGATAAAAAGAAACCAATCCGGAAGAGCGTTATCAATCTTTTGAAGAATGAACTGCTGTATATTACTCCTCGGCCAATACTGTACAAGATAATGCAGGAACATTTAACAGAGTTTGGCCCTCAAATTACGGAAAACTTCTTGGTATGTCAACATGAAGACAGATGGATTAACGACGGTAAGAAAAGAATTTAATTACCACGTTGAGAAATAGAACAAAAGGATGTGGATTTACGTATATGCTAAAATTAGCGTCCACAAATACTAAAGAGAAATTATCAAAGTGCATATTTTTCATGTGCGTCATAAGGTGTCATAATTAAATGGACTATATCCTAATGTACACCTAGCGGGAAACTGACTTTACGTGTGAGAAGAGAAACTGGACAGTAGCTCACACTCAGGCATAGTAATACCATTGGCAGGGATAGGGATTTTAACATGGGAATTTCGACGATTACTCTGAGTAGCTGTACAGAGGTGAATTCAGGATAAACTTGGGCCCCCGGCGTACCAAGTAGAATTTCTGGGGAGACAATTCCCCCAAATTGGGGAAAAATTAAAAAAATATAAAAATCAATATTTTGAGCTGTAAACTTGTATTTTGAGGTTTTTTGACATGCTGATTTCGAAAAAAATAACCATTAAAATATACGGCAACGATAAAGGGTGTGGTTGACCACCCAATTCCCAAAAGATTGTTCGATAATGCTGCGGTTTGGTAATCTGAAGTAAATTGACATGCTGATTTCAAATATGACAACCATTTTATCAAATTTTGATAAATGGGGGTGGGACAGACCACCCATAACAATGATAATCATGAAAAGTGGGTGGATTTCAATATGGCCGACTCTACAAAGGTAATCGAGCACGCTGATTTCAAATATGACGGCCATCGTCAATAATATTGATAAAGGGGGCGGGACAGACCACCCATAACAATGATAATCATGAAAAGTGGGTGGATTTCAATATGGCCGACTCTACAAAGGTAATCGAGCACGCTGATTTCAAATATGGCGGCCATCGTCAATAATATTGATAAAGGGGGCGGGGCAGACCACCCATAACAATGATAATCATGAAAAGTGGGTGGATTTCAATATGGCCGACTCTACAAAGGTAATCGAGCACGCTGATTTCAAATATGGCGGCCATCGTCAATAATATTGATAAAGGGGGCGGGGCAGACCACCCATAACAATGATAATCATGAAAAGTGGGTGGATTTCAATATGGCCGACTCTACAAAGGTAATCGAGCACGCTGATTTCAAATATGGCGGCCATCGTCAATAATATTGATAAAGGGGGCGGGACAGACCACCCATAACAATAATAATCATAAAAAGGGGGTGGATTTCAATATGGCCGACTCTACAAAGATAATCGAGCACGCTTATTTCAAATATGGCGGCCATCGTCAATAATATTGATAAAGGGGGCGGGGCAGACCACCCATAACAATGATAATCATCAAAAGTAGGTGGATTTCAATATGGCCGACTCTACAAAGGTAATCGAGCACGCTGATTTCAAATATGGCGGCCATCGTCAATAATATTGATAAAGGGGGCGGGGCAGACCACCCATAACAATAATAATCATAAAAAGGGGGTGGATTTCAATATGGCCGACTCTACAAAGATAATCGAGCTCGCTGATTTCAAATATGGCGGCCATCGTCAATAATATTGATAAAGGGGGCGGGGCAGACCACCCATAACAATAATAATCATGAAAAGTGGGTGGATTTCAATATGGCCGACTCTACAAAGGTAATCGAGCACGCTGATTTCAAATATGGCGGCCATCGTCAATAATATTGTTAAAGGGGGCGGGGCAGACCACCCATAACAATAATAATCATGAAAAGGGGGTGGATTTCAATATGGCCGACTCTACAAAGGTAATCGAGCACGCTGATTTCAAATATGGGGGTTGTTTTATAAAGTAGTCATAAATAGGGTTGAGGCAGACCACCCAAACAATTGAAGTTTTCAAAGGTGGATTTAAATATGCCCGGTCGGCCCCATAGAAATACTCAAGCATTCTGAATTCAATCATGGCGTGTATTTTATAAAGTAGTCATAAATTAGGGTGAGGTACGCCGTAAGAAATGTTCAGTATAATAATAACCTTCACCTTACCACTTTAGGTGGACCCCAAGGCGCAGTACATAGGCACAGTAAGAAGAAAATATATTGCTTTGTGTATGTATTGACTATAACTATGCAAGTTGCATGGTATAGTCAATACATGCACTGCATTATTGCGAAACCACACAAAAGAAGGCTGCTTGTATGTATTTATTCGGATATTACTAATGCATGAAGTGCAATGTGTACAGTGTGCAGTGTATAGTGCACCAATTCGTTTTTCCATTACATGTGAGTTACCAATACTATGAAGACGAATCGTGTTAACTCAGATGTTCATGTCATTGAGATAATTCAGGTAGGGTAAGCTAAATCCACCATGGCAAAACGCAATTGCACTTTTGCGTTGTAGAAATGCAAGGTCACATTTTCAACTTGGGGATGCGAATTTTTTGTGTTTTAATGCAAGCAATATTCCTGGACGGCCGCTACTACCTACGTAATCCTTACTACGACTTATCAAGACTCTTTTGCACTAAGACAAAGGGTTGTTGTTTACTGTTGTCTACTACAGTGGTTTTACCTTTCGTTGTGAGAAAGTGGTCGGAGAAATATTGTTTTAAATCTGTAATACTCTCAACTAAATACACTATTCTGCAGCTATCAATTATACACAATACACAATACAAGTTGATTGCGAATTCGGAATTTCTTGGAATTTGGTCGGCATAATTAAAGATAAGGTAATGTAATTATTAATATTATGCTTTTTTATGCTGTATGCTGTATGCCATTTGTATTTTACATAAGTAAGACACTATTTGGCGAACATGGCACTAGTAAAATTATTATTGCACAAGAAAGGTTTCAATAACTAGATCGCTAAAAGGTAACCACATTCACATTAAAAGGTCAAATTTAATTGCTACTTAGCAACATTTTTTGAAAATGAAAATGACTGTACTAATGACAAATGGTATTTCAAACCATAAAAATGAAACCGTGTTTAACGTTGTACTGCACCTGCACATTGCTGTTATATGGCCTATTAAAAACGAATTTTACGATTGGATTGCTGAATGTCTCTAAATAAGATTATTTTTATTATCGAATGTATAGATGGGATTGCTTACCAGATTGTGCGTTCTGGTGTCCCTTGTCTTGGTGTCAGTGGGACATCCAATGAGACAAAATCATCTGGAAGGGGTACGTTTTCATAATAATTTAATGAATAAATGAGCGCAACTCACAAAGCATGCATTTAAGGACTGACATTTGGTCAAAATGGTCAGCCATGATTTCTGGCTTCGCACACATTTTTTCACACACACAGTTTTCACATTCGCTCAAAACGGTTAACCGTGACTTTTAGCAGCCACAGTCGGTCAAAACGGTTAACTGTGACTTTTATCAGCCACATTCGGTCAAAATGGTTAACCGTGACTTTTAACAGGTACATTCGGTCAAAATGGTTAACCGTGACATATAGCAGGTACATTCGGTCAAAATGGTTAACCGTGACTTTTAACAGTTACATTCGGTCACAATGGTTAACCGTGACTTTTAGCAGGTACATTCGGTCAAAATGGTTAACCGTGACTTTTAGCAGTTACATTCGGTCAAAATGGTTAGCCGTGACTTCTGGCAGTTACATTCGGTCAAAATGTTAGTTAGTGAATTACACAAAATATTTGTGAAACTAGGATTAAAGAATACATTGAGATACATATTTTGATAAATAATCTTTAGCTCAGAAGTTGCAATAGAAAACAAAAGGAAAATGAGTCTACATCTCTGACGCTATACTACAATAACAGAAACATTATTTATTTTTTCAGAATGCACTGCATTGCCAAGTTCTAATAAGCGAAGTAAACGCTGACACGGTGAAGAGCGACAGGACGAAGCAGTTTTTGGAACTGGAACGCGTTTGCGACACCGCTCGACGAGGCAGAAAAAGAAAAAATTCTCTTGAGGGCTACAAGTTGCTTTTATTAAGAGGCTATAAAAAGTCGTCAATAGTTTATTACATAGATTTTAATCATGAGCACTTTGCTCAATATGCACCTGACAAACATTTTGTAATTGGCGGTAATAATGTTGATAATGTAGATTTGCCAATTAATTCCGAAAACATAATTAGCATTTATAAAGATAATGCGCTCCCGCTGGGGGACGATACGCCTTACGCAATACTGTTAGTTCACTCTAACAGTCCTAAGGAAATACCAGCAAAAGACTTTCAGCCCCAAATGGATGACGAAGGACAATATGTCCCACGCGAAATAACAGACAGTAGTTTATTGAATTTAAGGACCCATTTAGTTGATATGGTTGTATATGGTAGGAAGGTCTTTGCAAATCAGTGTTCAGTTTTCGATAAGTTGTGGCCAGCAGAAGCTCATAAAAAGAGTGGATTGTACCTACTAAGAGACTGGGACTCAAGCTCTGACACTGCAATCGATTTAAGTTTAAATCGGTGTTCAGTTACAGACTTGCCATTTGTCCCCACTTCTTTTAAATTATGTAAGCCTACTCCTGGAGAGAATAATGACTGCAAAAATGGCAAGTTAGTCTTTTTGGAAGAAATGATAGATAAAGTTTCCCCTTATACACCTGTATCGTCTGACTCACTCGAGCCAATAGAAGGTTGTTCTGCGTCTTTTCTCAATATTCCCCCGGAGAGATACAGAGATGTGTCTTCTTCTGCTTATCATGCGGAGGTAGTAAGAGAAATAAGTGTTGCAGGACAATCTTGTATTCGAAACGATGACAGTGACGTTGCGTTTGCGGATTTAGAAGTAGACGTAGATAGAAATATGCAAAGTATTAGTGTAGCTGGTGGAACACCTGCGTATGTCCCACCATATGAAGAAAATACTTTTGATCAACACTGGGTTGAACAAATGGTACCTCATTTACCAGTTGGCAGCAATGTTCTTCTCCGGGAAGATATTCAAAAATGGCTGACTGTTACTGTAGAGGATGGCAGAGTTACAGGTTTCCATTGTAGGAAGTGTACGGCGCATTTTGAAAAAGGAAATAGGTTAGATATAAGGCGAAAATCAGATATGCAAACCAACAAAGGTTTTCTCTCAGACAGAGGTCATAGAAACGAATTGCAGATAACGAAACACTCAGTTGACAACGTTCACATGGATATTATGAAGTTGGAAAGAGAGTTGGCAAGCACTGCCACTAAGGAGGAATACAATAGCATTATCAAGGCAAAAGAGACAGAAGAAGACGGTATATACCTTGCGACAGGGAATGTACTTCTTGCTGTGTACACTGAAACTAAAGGTGGAACTTCATTTGAATTTCATGATAAAATTATGACTTTAGCCAACATTTGGAAAGTCAATGTAGGGACGCATCACCACGGAGGAAAAGCTGCAAAAGATATGATGTCAGTTATTTCCGACACGTTTCATAAAACCCTGTTGGATTTTATAATCCAGCAAGATAAGCCATTTACATTCATCGCGGATAGTACTGAAATAAATAGTATTGCCTACATGATTTGCTATATTCAAACGATCGAATTCAACCGTCCAATTGTTTATTTTTATCATCTTATAGAACTCTCTGACGGAGAGAGTGCGGCTCAAATATTTGCAAAACTGGAGGAGGCTTTCAATTCGGATGAGATAATATCTCCTGGATTTATAAAATTCTTCAAGAAAAATATCCAAATGTATTTGAGTGACGGTGCTCCCGTCATGATATCTCCCAAAGAAGGCCTGCATGGCTATTTAATGCGATATTCCACAAGAAGTTTTCCAAGCATTCACTGCATGGCCCACAGAATAAATTTGGTACTCCAAAAAGCGATAGCTAAATCAAAAAATCCTATCTTTTCATATTTTGTTAAATTTGAAAAAAATATTAATGATTTTTATAATTTTTATGGAGCTAGGGGGGCCAAAAATGGTTACATTTGTCAAACATTGCCCAAGAGCTGGGTTTGGATTTGGCGCGCATAGTTAAACATATAGATATTAGATGGGCTTCTTCTGAATTTTCAGCTTTGGATGCCATTAGAAAGGATTTTGAGTTGCTGTATTATGACACACAAACAATAAGTATGGACACCACGATCCATTTTACTCCTGCAGCAAAACTTCAGGCGGAGACATTGTTTAGCAAGCTGTCAGACAAAAACTACAATCTTGTCCTTAGAGAATTTTTGGATGCGCTTAATATTCTTAAAATGATGTCTAAGTCCTTGCAGCTCGAAGGAGGACTGTTAGCAGGAAAGGGGTATATAATCGAAAAAGGTATTGCTGAGTTAACAGAACTGAAAAATGCTATGGGACCACGTTTATCGGAGCTCATTTTCCAATGTAGCTGTCCTGAAGTCTGTGTGGCTGGGCTGTGTACTTTAGAAATGTACGAAAACTGCAAGTATGTTACGTATAAAGATGATATTGTCCTTACAAATAATGGCGACGTAGAATTTAAGTTGTCAAATATTAGACAGGAACTGTATGGAAGTCTCATTACAGAAATGAATGCATATTTTGATGTCAATTTCTTTAAGATGTTTGAAATTTTTAATAATAAGAATTTCAGAACTGACAAATGTCCAGGACATAATGGCGTTGACACAACTACGTCTACAGGTTTGCATGTAGACGAAGATAAATTAATTGTTAAGGCATGTGAATACTATTCTATGGATAATTGCGAGACTTTGAAAAATGAATGGATGGCTTTAAAAATCCATTCTATGTTGCCAATTTTGATTGCGACATAGCGATATTTTGGCCAATCGCAATTAAAAACGAAAATAAAAACCTTCCATGGACGCCAAAGACAATTCAAATTGTTAACAATGTACTCATTAGTGGTTTTGGAAGTGCTGACGCCGAGCGCGGCTTTAGCATTACTGGGGACACTAGACCTAAAAATAGAAACAAATTATTGCCTGAAACACTTGAAAAGCTTGTCAGAATTCGCATAAATGGTCCCGATGCTGATATGTTTGACTATATACGGTTTGCAAAAGCATATATTGCTAAAGGTCATGCTAGAGCTGATGACACAACTTTTAAAGGCGGTAGAAAGCGAAAACCAGAAGATAACAAAAAATATTTTCCTAAAAGTGTAATATTTTAGATTAATCCCATTAATCTTTGGTTAACTGAAGTACTAATAAACAACAACTTTAATCAAATTTAAGTCGTAGTTTGCACGCCAAAATTAATTAATTATGCTAGAAATAAGTTCTTTGGTTTAAGGAATACTGTATTTTAAAAATACTTATTGTAAAAGTATCAATCTGTTAACAGAAAATTTGTGTACTAAAAATTTTGGGTGCATTAAAAACATTATAAGTGTTTGCAATTATTTCATACTATTATTTCATATTTCAATACGGACCCTAGTAATCTAGTTTTCTGTTCATCAGTCGTCGTCATTCGTATACGAACACACTTATTTATACATCACTATAGAACAACAAATTTTACAGAGAAGTCAGATAAATGCTTTTCATATTTTCTTATATAAATCATATTTGAATTCACCCACATCCGAAGACTTCTAGTGTTTGATTGGTCTGCCCCACCCCTATTTAACAATATATTATAAAATAACCCCCATATTTGAAATCAGCGTGCTCGATTACCTTTGTAGAGTCGGCCATATTGAAATCCACCCCCTTTTCATGATTATTATTGTTATGGGTGGTCTGCCCCGCCCCCTTTATCAATATTATTGACGATGGCCGCCATATTTGAAATCAGCGTGCTCGATTACCTTTGTAGAGTCGGCCATATTGAAATCCACCCCCTTTTCATGATTATTATTGTTATGGGTGGTCTGCCCCGCCCCCTTTAACAATATTATTGACGATGGCCGCCATATTTGAAATCAGCGTGCTCGATTACCTTTGTAGAGTCGGCCATATTGAAATCCACCCACTTTTCATGATTATTATTGTTATGGGTGGTCTGCCCCGCCCCCTTTATCAATATTATTGACGATGGCCGCCATATTTGAAATCAGCGAGCTCGATTATCTTTGTAGAGTCGGCCATATTGAAATCCACCCCCTTTTTATGATTATTATTGTTATGGGTGGTCTGCCCCGCCCCCTTTATCAATATTATTGACGATGGCCGCCATATTTGAAATCAGCGTGCTCGATTACCTTTGTAGAGTCGGCCATATTGAAATCCACCTACTTTTGATGATTATCATTGTTATGGGTGGTCTGCCCCGCCCCCTTTATCAATATTATTGACGATGGCCGCCATATTTGAAATAAGCGTGCTCGATTATCTTTGTAGAGTCGGCCATATTGAAATCCACCCCCTTTTTATGATTATTATTGTTATGGGTGGTCTGTCCCGCCCCCTTTATCAATATTATTGACGATGGCCGCCATATTTGAAATCAGCGTGCTCGATTACCTTTGTAGAGTCGGCCATATTGAAATCCACCCACTTTTCATGATTATCATTGTTATGGGTGGTCTGCCCCGCCCCCTTTATCAATATTATTGACGATGGCCGCCATATTTGAAATAAGCGTGCTCGATTATCTTTGTAGAGTCGGCCATATTGAAATCCACCCCCTTTTTATGATTATTATTGTTATGGGTGGTCTGTCCCGCCCCCTTTATCAATATTATTGACGATGGCCGCCATATTTGAAATCAGCGTGCTCGATTACCTTTGTAGAGTCGGCCATATTGAAATCCACCCACTTTTCATGATTATCATTGTTATGGGTGGTCTGCCCCGCCCCCTTTATCAATATTATTGACGATGGCCGCCATATTTGAAATCAGCGTGCTCGATTACCTTTGTAGAGTCGGCCATATTGAAATCCACCCACTTTTCATGATTATCATTGTTATGGGTGGTCTGCCCCGCCCCCTTTATCAATATTATTGACGATGGCCGCCATATTTGAAATCAGCGTGCTCGATTACCTTTGTAGAGTCGGCCATATTGACATCCACCCACTTTTCATGATTATCATTGTTATGGGTGGTCTGTCCCGCCCCCTTTATCAATATTATTGACGATGGCCGCCATATTTGAAATCAGCGTGCTCGATTACCTTTGTAGAGTCGGCCATATTGAAATCCACCCACTTTTCATGATTATCATTGTTATGGGTGGTCTGTCCCACCCCCATTTATCAAAATTTCATAAAATGGTTGTCATATTTGAAATCAGCATGTCAATTTACTTCAGATTACCAAACCGCAGCATTATCGAACAATCTTTTGGGAATTGGGTGGTCAACCACACCCTTTATCGTTGCCGTATATTTTAATGGTTATTTTTTTCGAAATCAGCATGTCAAAAAACCTCAAAATACAAGTTTACAGCTCAAAATATTGATTTTTATATTTTTTAATTTTTCCCCAATTTGGGGGAATTGTCTCCCCAGAAATTCTACTTGGTACGCCGGGGGCCCAAGTTTATCCTGAATTCACCTCTGTACAGCTACTCAGAGTAATCGTCGAAATTCCCATGTTAAAATCCCTATCCCTGCCAATGGTATTACTATGCCTGCACACTTCTACGAAAGGAGATTTTAGGAAAACCTGCACGAGAACACGGCCATGGAAAGGTCTATAATTGTAAAATTCTCTAAAGCCTTCGTATTAATCGTACGGTTAATCGTAAACTCAAAAGAGTGTTTGTCTAAACACCTATTTACGAACACACTATTTTGAGTTTAAAAAAACTCCCCGTGTGGGTCAAAATGAAAAGTTAACAAATTTGCAAGTCGCAATTTTTTTAAAACCCAATTTAAAATGATTTCGGAAACATTTTCCAATGGTAAATGCTTTTTAAAATTTCGAAAATGTGGTGTCTAAATAGGGTTTTAAAAAATTGTAAGGCAAAAATTAAGTTTACGTGATAAGCAATTAATAGCTTTTTTAGTAGACACAGTTTTCATCGGAGTTTCAAATAAAATCCATACATTTTTGGAGCCACAGTATTGGCTGTGGAGTTTTCAGCTGCTTCGTCATGTTGCAGAAGCCCAGAAGATACCAATTGGTTAAAGGCACTGGACGGTTTTCTAGGGTCTTTAAGATTCTGTGAGTAAAATTATTTATGTAATAGATAATTATTAAACACTTGTACTTTCTAATTTCGTAAGTGCGAAATGGATTAGGTTACTGGAATTAGAATGTAAAGTAATTAGGTTAAATATGTAATTACTTTTACTTTGGGGTAACTTTATTTTAGAATTAGAATGTATAACCTAAAATACATAATATGAAAGTAACTCCTTGTAAGCTGGCACAATGTGTGGTCTATAAATATGATCTACAAGTAATAATAAAGTTAGTTGAAAATTCTACCTTGGATTCATCACATCGTTTTATTTTTCATCTCATCTAAAATAACATTGTCTCTGTAAGTCGACGTGCAGAGATAAATGTCTAATTGCCTCCTTAGGCTAACCTTTTTAACCCACTTACCACTATTTTTCGGGGCGGCAGGCCTGTAGTACTCGGCGAGTGAACCTGCAACTGTACTACAAACGAGGAACCTTATTCTGTTTAGCTAGCTGAATTATATATGCGGGTAACAACAAAATTTTTGTTCCGACCCCCTCTCTTCATCAAATCCTTTATTTGTGTCTAGATTTCCTGTCTCCAATATTGCTGGGTTGACATTCATTATCTTCTTCAATGTGATACTTTTGGCTTTGTCAAAATCCAAAACATCTAAATATCTGAATACACTAACTAACTGGGAAATATTACTGAAATTGCAGGTTGCATAGTCTCTTATGTAGTCGTTACTGGCCTTGTCCAGATTGAATAAGGTATAGGCTATTTGCAATTGATTATCTATACTGCAAGTATTGGACAATTTTACAATTTGGTTGTCATACCTTATCTGTCCACCCCATGGTATTCTTGGTACGGTTTCAATTGATCCACTGTCTTCTTTATAAATTGGTTGTCCATGGAGCCTTTTACGTCTCCACTCCTCTTGCGCCATTTCTGGCGCTTTTGTAGATGGACCCGGCATGGTCTGTGGAGACGTTTTCGTAGATCGACTTTGGGTGGGTTGCGATGATGTAGTTGTAGCATTCATAAGAAAATGTAGCATTCATAACAGAATGTAGCATTCATAACAGAATGTAGCATGCATAACAAAATGTAGCATTCAATAGAAAATGTAGCATTCATAAGAAAATGTAGCATTCAATGGGAAATGTAGCATTCAATAGAAAATGTAGCATTCATAACAAAATGTAGCATTCAATGGGAAATGTAGCATTCATAAGAAAATGTAGCATGCAATGGGAAATCTAGCATTCAATGGAAAATGTAACAGTCAATGGTAAATGTAGCATGAAATGGGAAATGTAACAGTCAATGGTAAATGTAGCATGAAATGGGAAATGTAACAGTCAATGGTAAATGTAGCATGAAATGGGAAATGTAGCAGTAAATAGTAAACAGTCAAAAATGGAAATATGTACGGTTGGCTGAAAAATTCGCATCTGACTTGAGCAGAAATGAAGAGGATAGTGTGTGCAATAGCCTTCTAATTGCGATTGGGTATTGACGGATATTGGCTGTATAACTGGCTTGAGCAGTGTAGGTATAGCATTGTTCTTATGAATTTAGAGATGAATTTATTAGTGGGACCTAGGACTGGCCAGCCCAATGCATGTGACATTAATTAACAGCAAGTGTGCATTTAGTCTGCTATGAAGTGATACCTCCCATGTACGCACGGAGTCGAGTAATAGAATAACTTTCTCCTACGTTTAGGTAAGAAAGAGAAAATTGTTTGCTGATAAGTCGTAATGAATGATAAAAAATTATTGGGCAGAATCTTTGAAAAAGTAATACAGAAATAAACAAAACGTCTGTGAGAGTATGTCAGGCGTATTTATTTATTTTTGAATTTTATTTGTAAAGCATCTACAAAGTAGTATGACAATATTTAAAATTTAATTAAAGGTGATCTAAAAAGTATTGAAAATGTATTGAGAGATAAAAAGGGTTGTAAACGATATGTAAAATGTATGTATAATAGAAGTGAAATGGATGTAGAATAGTATGTAGAATGTATACTTAAGTGAGAAGAAAAACATTTAGAGAAATACGTAAAATGTATGTATATGTAGAGAAATATATGAAGTCTATGTATAAGTGAGATGAAATGCATTTAGAAAAATATGTAAACTGTGTTAGGAATGAGATAAAAAGCATTTAGAAAAATATGTGAAATATATTTATAAGTGAGATGAGAAGCATTTAGAAAAATATGTAAACTGTATTTATAAGTGAGATAAAAAGCAGGTAGAAAAATATGTAAACTGTATTTATAAGTGGGATAAAAAGCATTCAGAAAGATGTGTTAAATGTACGTGTAAGTGAGATAAGGTTTTAGAAGATATGTAAATGTAGTAATAACTGATTGAAAAGAATTGAGCAATATATTTAAAATGTATGTGTTGGCGACGTAAAAAGTATGTCAATCAGGGTAGAGTGTAAGAAAGAGGTCCTACAACTCCACAGACTGCAATTGCAATGTGTCATATGCCGGCGGTGGAGTATCTAAGCGACGAGCAGTCTGCATTTCAATGTCATCCGAAGCATCTGAAAAGCCTTTGCAATAGAAGCATACGAAGGTGCAGAAAACAATAATAGCGCCGGCAAGGGTAGCAACAACACCAATGCCGAATCCTGTGACACAGAAGAATGGAAATATAATACTTGTATTACATGTACCAAGTAGTAATTGTTGTGTATTACTGTGTGTGTATAGTAGTAATAGTTGTCTTGCTTACCAATAAGGGCGTCGTAGTACAGCGACCCAACGCGACTCTCCTTGGGAGAAACCTGTGTATAGAAAGGAAGTCACATATAGAAATACGTAGTGTTAAGTGGGCCAGAAAGTGGCAGTAAGTGTACCTTGTCTGCTTCTTCGAAATGTAAAGGATCTTTTTCATTCGAATTGGTGTGTTCGGGGAAAGCGGCCTCTTCAGTTGAATTGGCGTGTTCGGGGAAAACGGCCTCTTCAGTTGAATTGACGTGGTCGAAGAAAGCGGCCTCTTCAGTTGAATTGACGTGTTCGGGGAAAGCGGCCTTTTCATTGGAACTTTCGTTTTCGGGGAAAGTAGCCTCTGCAGGTGAACTGGCTACTGCAGGTAAAGCGTCTTGTTCAATCAATGAATGGTGACCCGACAGCGCATCCTTTTCCATGTTCCATTGGTCTTCTGCTAATGAGCTGTGACTATCGAAGTCATGGGTACCTACAGAGAAGCATGGGAAATAAGTAGAGTGAGATGAAGGCGGAAAACGAGGAATACCTACCGTTTAGGATTGCGTTTATGTCCCATGACTTAAGATATCTATCAAGTATGGGATGATTCGAAGGTATGTAAGTACTCTTCCGCGGGACGTTAGTGTGTTATTCCAATCCGGTTTATAGTCGCCACAAGCCAATGGACCGCTACACATTTTTGCAGCCAATTCTGAAAAGATTGTGGTAGTATTGAGTAGTGTAATGCCATCCAATGTGAATTACAAATAGGTAACGGCTGCATGCTACAGCTTGGAAAGTGCTACAGTCCTGTAACCGCTATATTTCCTATTAAATACTACATTTCATAGTGAATGCTACATTTCCCATTGAATGCTACATTCCCTACTGAATGCTACATTTCCTACTGAATGCTACATTTCCTATTGAATGCTACATTTCTTATTGAATGCTACATTTGTTATAGAATGCTACATTTGTTATAGAATGCTGCATTTCGTATTGAATGCTACATTTCTTATTGAATGCTACATTTCATACTGAATGCTACATTTCCCAATGAATGCTACATTTCTTATTGAATGCTACATTTCATACTGAATGCTACATTTCTTATTGAATGCTACATTTCCCAGTGAATGCTACATTGACCATTGAATGCTACATTTCCCAGTGAATGTGAATGCTACATTTCATACTGAATGCTACATTTCCTACTGAATGCTACATTTCCTATTGAATGCTACATTTCCCATTGAATGCTACATTTCCCTTTGAATGCTACATTTCCTATTGAATGCTACATTTCCTATTGAATGCTACATTTCATAATGAATTCTACATTTCCTACTGAATGTTACATTTCCTATTGAATGCTACATTTCTTATTGAATGCTACATTTCCCATTGAATGCCACATTTCCTACTGAATGCTACATTTCCTACTGAATGCTACATTTCCTATTGAATGCTACATTTCTTATTGAATGCTACATTTGTTATAGAATGCTACATTTCTTATAGAATGCTGCATTTCGTATTGAATGCTACATTCCTTATTGAATGCTACATTTCTTATTGAATGCTACATGTCATACTGAATGCTACATTTCTTATTGAATGCTACATTTCTTATTGAATGCTACATTTCATACTGAATGCTACATTTCTTATTGAATGCTACATTTCTTATTGAATGCTACATTTCACACTGAATACTACATTTCCCACTGAATGCTACATGTCATACTGAATGCTACATTTCCTACTGAATGCTACATTTCCCAGTGAATGCTACATTATTGAATGCTACATTTCATACTGAATGCTACATTTTGTATTGAATGTATAGTATTTGAATTGAATGTATTTGTATTTGTATTTAGTATAGTATTTGAATGTATAGTATTTGAATTGAATGTATTTGTATTGTACATATATCTAATAATAGGCATAACAAATGCATTAATTAAAATTTTTCTATTGACAAATGATAAGTATTGCTGAAGCGGATACAGAGACCATAAAACAGAGTTACATTTTTTATTTAAGCCACTAATGTGATCAGTCCAACTTAAACTAGAATCAATAGTTAATCCTAAACACTTAATTTTATTAACTGAAGTAATTACAGTATTGTTAACCAAGAAACTTACAGGCCCAATAGACTTTACAATATGCGGTCTGCCAACAATCATAAATTGAGTCTTATCTACATTGAGAGTCATTCTATTTCCATACATCCATTCAAGTACGCATTGCATGTCTTGCTCAATAGAGTTTAGTAGTACACCTACATTATTTGGATGACCAGAAATAATTAAAGTAGTATCATCAGCAAACATAATGCTTAGACTATTCTTAATAGATAAAGGAAGGTCATTAATAAATAAAGTGAACAAAATAGGACCCAAAACACTGCCTTGGGGCACGCCCAGTTCAGTAAAACCAACATCTGAAACATTCGAATTATCAATATAAACAAATTGACCTCTATTACTAAGGTAAGATTCAAACCAATGGTTGTCAATACCATACCACCTGAGTTTGCACAAAAGTAATTCTCTACATACTTTATCAAAAGCTTTACTTAAATCTAGTGATAACAATAAATTAATGTGTCCCTTGTCAATATTCTTAAGCATGTAATCAGTCATAGCTACCTGAGCATGTACTGTAGAGTGCTTAGCCCTAAAACCAAATTGACATTTACTTAAAATATTATTACTGTTCAAGTACTTTACCAAATCAGAGTAAACACATTTTTCTATTAGTTTCAACAACAAAGGTTGATTGCTAATAGGTCTGAGATCATTAGGTTTAACAACAGTAGGTAACTTAGGTAAAGGTATAATCTTCGATATTTTCAAAATATCAGGAAGGTCACCATTAATTAAACTTTGATTAACAATGCTAAGGAGTTCATTATTAATATTAGGACAACCAATTGTCAGATCCAGCATTAAAGAAGCAATCCCTAAACAATCATCGGATTTACTTTTAGTGTTCTTTATACTTTTCCATGCCTTAAATAAACAATTTAAGTCAACTTTACTAACTTTAAACCACATATTAGGTGTAATAATAGAAGAGGGCTTACTAGGAAAACTGGGATAAACAACACACGGATCAGTTGAACTTATAGAAATAAAATAACTATTTACTTCATTGACAGATAAAGAAATATCAGAATTAAATTTAAGCTTAAAGTTTACTAGAGACTTAATACCTTTGAAAGGGCCCAACTTGTCAATCACATTATTAACATGCTCAGTATTATCTTTTTCCATCAAACAAGCTACCTTCTTTTTTAACATAGAATAATAAGAAGTATTATTACTAGAAGGATACAGACATTTAGTTTTGTAAGCCTGATCACGCAAGTGCTTGTACAGCAGTGTTTCATCAGTAAAAGTAAACCTTTTTGGGTATTGCACTATCTTTTTAGTAACTATCGGTGCAGTACAGTCATAAATATACGTGATATTATTACAAAAGGACGATACTTTAGAAGTCAGGCACAATGATTCATTGTCAAACTGTACATTGGTAGCTAGCTCGGCCAATCTACAAAGATCCATAGCTTTATAATTCCTATAAGTAATACTAATTTTAGGATACTTAATTTTACTTATATTTAATGCTGCAGTAACTAAACAATGGTCAGAAATAAGAGGGTCACTAATAGATACCGAGTTCACAAAATCATTACAGTTAGTGATAAATAGATCAAGCATAGAGTCTTTCCTAGTTGGCGATTGAACAAACTGAGTCAGGTTATAAGAATCAAGTATGTATAAAAGTTTATTATAATTACACTTATCCTTAAAATTAAAATCCCCATGCACAAAGAATGGTTTCCCTAAGGTACATAATTCAGAAAACATCAAATCAAACGTACATAAATCTAGAGATACACAATTAGCTGAATAATCTGGGGGCCTATACACACATACAATATTAAAAGACTTATTAAATTTGTACTGAACCGAAAGAGCAATAAATTCAATATTACAATTGAGGTCGATGTCAGATTTACATTTAAAATTGTACTCCTTAATTTTATAACAGTCCCTTACTATTATACCAACACCACCTCCACTATCTTTGTCAATTTTATTCCTATCCTTACGGTAAAGTAGGAAACCAGGTATAGTCATAGGTATAAACAATTCTTTTAAAAAGGTTTCAGATAAACACAGTATATCTATATTAGTATTGTGTATTAAATACGAAAGTAAGAACATCTTTTTCTTCATTGAGCGTATGTTAATGTGGGCTAGGACAATGGAGTAGCCTGGCTGCCTCCCCGAAAATGGGTATGAGACTTTTTACGTACAGTAATATTATCCCTAATGCTACTACTAGGCTTACATGAGAGTGAAGCATTATTAGTGGGTTGTGAACCGACATTATTAGTAGATAAATCATTCTGAGAATTAAGGATAGTACTATCATTGCAGACATTATCATTAACTGCTATATCAACTGCTGGGACTGCCTGTTTAAAAGCATTTTCACGTTTGTGTTTATTATCAATTGCTTGCTTTTTTGACAGGTCAGGATTTAAATAAATATTACTAAAACTGTAATTATTTTTAAGCTTATGCGAAGAAAGTAGCACTTTACGACGCTCAACTAAGCTACTAAAGATAAGTTTGACTACACTCTGTTTGCCATACCGTAATACAATGATATCACGAACATAACCCATGCTACAGTTCAATGAAGACAGAATATCCGATAATTCATGCATAGGTATATAATTATTACTTGTGTTAGACAAGTCAATGCCTCTAACAATAATATTATATTTTCTACTTTCAAATTCAAGTTTCGATTCAATTTTTTCTATTTTAGCAGTATTGGATGAAATTTCAGTAGTCATAAGATCCAATTGATCAGAAATTGACTCAGAATTAGCTACGGATGGTGCTTGTAACTTATTTTCTAGAGCAATAATACGTGCATACATAGAAGAAATAGATACACCCGCTGCTATACATACATCACATACCCAAATATAATTAGAAAAGGATTTGACAAAACCTGGTGCACAGCTATGGTGATATAAATTACCACAGAATCCACACTTTACTCCACCAGACACATCCTGATTACATTCGGCACAATCCATTATATTATAATAAAGATGTAGATGTCACAATAAAGTAAATATCACAGGGCCCACAAAATATATGTAGAGCACACTAAACAGGTTAACAGAACACTTAACAAAATGTTTAGCAATAGCACGATTACTTAACAACTAAATAAAACAAATCTAAATTAATATTAGATAACACTATACCATTGTACACCAAATTAACAAAGGAGCAGAAAAACCAACTGAGCTCAAATCTCCAAACTCCTAACTTTTTATATAAGTTTGAGGTTCTGAAATTAGCTTATTCTATATTTAATGATACTTGTCCACCATACTTTTCTAATTATCTTAATTTTGACAATGTTAATTCTATTACGACTAGAGGGCATAATTATGTCTACCCTGATTATACTGGTCAGTCAGCAATATTTAAAAAAACTTTTCTCTATTCTGGTATTCAATTGTGGTATGAGTTACCTGTATCGATTAGGTTAAGTAGCAATATCTCAATTTTCTGTATTAGCTTAAAAAAATATTTGCTTGAAAAGCAATTGGAAACAGTGGTAATTGTTAATGACCCTATGTTTGATTATTCTTGTATTAATGATGTAGCTATAGGTATACTGTAATGTTACTCTTTGTTTGTATGCTATGTGAACTGTATGGGATATTACAATGGCCTCTTGGGAGGGTGATATCTTTTTAATAAATTCAAATTCAAATTCAAATGCTACATTTCTTATTGAATGCTACATGCTACATTTCATACTGAATGGTACATGCTACATTTCATACTGAATGCTACATTTCCAATTGAATGCTACATTTCCTACTGAATGCTACATTTCCTACTGAATGCTACATTTCCTACTGAATGCTACATTTCCTACTGAATGCTACATTTCCTACTGAATGCTACATTTCCTACTGAATGCTACATTTCATACTGAATGCTACATTTCCTACTGAATGCTACATTTCCTACTCAATGCTACATTTCCTACTCAATGCTACATTTCCTACTGAATGCTACATTTCCTACTGAATGCTACGTTTCCCATTGAATGCTACATTTCCCATTGAATGCTACAATCCTATTGAATGCAACATTTCATACTGAATGCTACATTTCCTTTGAATGCTACATTTCCCAGTGAATGCAACATTTTGCACTGAATGCTACATTTCCCAGTGAATGCAACATTTTGCACTGAATGCTACATTTCCTATTGAATGCTACTTCCCAATAAATGCTACCTCTCAGTAAGTGCTACCTCCCATTATATGCAATGTTCAATGAAAGGAAACCGCTCACAAAATGCTGTGTTTCATTAAATGCTACCTCTCAATTGAAGCTACTTCTGAAGTAAACTGTCAGTGAATTAGACTATAAGTGAAGTAACCTCCCACTGAATGCTACTTCCCATGAAAGGGTAGTCATCCAGGTGAATACAATAGTAATGGCTATGTGGAGTATGTGACTTTGACAAACCTACCTTCGGTTTCAGTCGAGTGGGGAAAGCGTACTGGCATCTGAATTATTGGTCTGGTCTGATGATTAGCGGATCCTGCAATGGAAGTGAAACGTTGCGTTAAATGGTGACGTACAGTAAGGCGAACTAGGTTTTCAATAGTAGTAAGTAGCACAAGAAGTACCCACCAATGATAAACTGACCTTCGGTTGTAGTTGAGTTGTGAAGGCGTACTGGAGTCTGAATTAGCGGTCTGGTCTGATGAACAGCGGAATCTGAAAAGGAAAAGATGATTTGGAAAATGTAGAACTGTAAGTAAACCTATGACACTAATGTGGAGACATTTAATGGAAAGTAAAGCAAATATCACCATTATTTTCGGCGTTAGCCGGCGCCACTATAAGGGCCACCACACAGCAAAGTAATAGAGTCATTATTATTGTTGACTCTATACTGGAAGGAGTAAGTGTTGAACTGATAAATAAGAAGGGGAAGTAGTAAAAAGAAATTAGGAAATCAGAAATCGCCAAAAAGTAAACTAACAAAGCAGGTAAAACTAAATGGAAGACGACGCTAATGAAAGGGAAACTAAGAAAATGTAGTGGTAATCAAGTAATGGAATGCAATACAATTAATCAAAGTTTATAAAGTATGGAACATATAGGTAGAAATGTGGGCTTATTAAGCAAACCGAAAACTAATGAATTCAAACGACAAACCAACGCAACGTCAATGTAAAAAGATGTACTGAAAAACGGAGAAGGGAACGCAAAACTTGAAAAGAGAAGTCACGAAAGTGTACACTTTGAAGTGCAGAAATGTTAGAAGTCGTGTATAATGGTATTTAGGTAGTGCAATGGGAACACCTAGATGAGAAATGAAAAGCATTGTCGTTTTAAACTCTGCAGAAGGGTAAGGCTAGCGAAGTACCGAAATATGTGAATCAGCTATGCTGATTGATTGATAGAGTTGTTTACATCTTTGTTTTACTACCATGTTTAAAAATCTGTAATTAAACACGGCGCCTAAGTAGCTTTATATAAACAAGCATTTTTTGTCAATGAAAATGTGTAAACGTAATCAACCTCCTTTGACGTGACATAACCGCTAACCAATGTGCATTGTACTACCAACGGAAGATCAAAGTAACGAATAATAATATACTGTAGTGGAAGACCAACGCGTAGTGACATAATGACTCGTGGTAAACGGGAATGCAGTGTGAAATCCAGCGTAGAGGTTTCTAAAAAAGTGAAAGGTAAGTGAAAACGGGGTGTAAAGGTTGCGTAGACGTATATCCCAATTTTTTAAGCATTGTCTTGGTGTAATGTGTAAAGATAATGATAAACAGTCTTTGGGTTGAAACGTGTAGTGCTTGCAACGGCAATTCGGGATATGGTATATCTGTAAACGAAGATCTTTCAAAGACCTGACCTAAGTAAAGTTTGAGAAAAGTTAAGACTTTTGTAATGTTGGCTGCTGTAGTCCAATAGATATACATATACCTAAAAACATAAACATAATAGTGCGTTGACAGAGGAGATTGTAATTCTGGGAATGGGATTAAATGACAGTTCTGCTTTTCAGTCCTGTGTATAGTATACATAATTTGTTTGCAGTTTGTATAACTAATACCAAAACATCTCATGGGAGTCTTGGGTACGATAAAGTTCGACAAGGATGTGTTGCTTGACCATTTATGGTGTATATGTATGAGCATGTATCAGTATCATGTAAATCTAATGTAATATAGTTAATGTCTCAAGCAGTCGACGTCTACATGTAATCCACATATTGCAATATCATACGGAATGAATAGTGAGATGTACATGTGAATAGAACAATTTGTCTACCGCGAAATTATGAATAGTAAATTTTAATTGAAAACCTTTTTGGAATTTACAATTTACGGTAACGGACCTGTACAATATTTATATTTTCCGGGGCTGGGGCTAGGAAGTATATCTTCCGGGGCTGGAGACTGATAAGTATATTTTCCGGGGCTGGAGACTGATAAGTATATTTTCCGGGGCTGGGGCTAGGAAGTATATTTTCCGGGGCTGGAGACTGATAAGTATATTTTTCGGGGCTGGGGCTAGAAAGTATATCTTCCGGGGCTGGAGACTGATAAGTATATTTTCCGGGGCTGGAGACTGATAAGTATATTTTCCGGGGCTGGAGACTGATAAGTATATTTTCCGGGGCTGGAGACTGATAAGTATATTTTCCGGGGCTGGAGACTGATAAGTATATTTTCCGGGGCTGGAGACTGATAAGTATATTTTCTGGGGCTGGAGACTGATAAGTATTTTTTCCGGGGCTGGAGACTGATAAGTATATTTTCCGGGGCTGGAGACTGATAAGTATATTTTTCGGGGCTGGGGCTAGAAAGTATATCTTCCGGGGCTGGGGACTGGTAATTATATTTTCCGGGGCTGGGGCTAGGAAGTATATTTCCGGGGCTGGGGCTAGGAAGTATATTTCCGGGGCTGGGGCTAGGAAGTATATTTCCGGGGCTGGGGCTAGGAAGTTCCGGGGCTGGGGCTAGGAAGTTCCGGGGCTGGGGCTAGGAAGTAGTACACTACAAGCAATACTGTAGGAGGAAGTAATGCAACATAAAATAAAGATAAACTGTGTACAATAATGCTAAACTTCTTACAGATTTATTCTGATATATTGTTTGTTTTGTCAAACAAAAATTCTAATACTAAAAATACATTTACAAGTTTTACTTCATGACTTACATAGAACAGTTTTTTCTCCCTGGTGACCAGATGTTTTGCATACAATTGGGACATAATTAAAGATAAGTAGTAGTGTTCAGCAAGAGTAGAGAGTATCCTGTAGGTTCGGGCTCCAGCTTCATTTCATCAATGCACAATGTAAAGCACCCAATAATCTCGCTCCGTTTTCATCATCGCATTTTGCACTTGTCAACATCTGAAATAATACCAACTTTTTAAGGTCGACAGTTTTCTTCCTTTTCTGAAAAATTGAAACATAATTAAACGTTGGTATTCGTATTTCATGATTAGCTTTCCATTACTTAGTTTTAAAACTGATAATCAGGGAACAAAAGTAGAATTAACAAAAGTAGAACAAAAACAGAAGTATTGAAAGCAAATATTTCAATTTCATTTCTTACAATTAACAGCTTTTCGTTTTCAAAAATCCATCCTTCTTGGAATCTCAAATTGACAACCAATTCCAACAAACTCAGCTCTCTTTTGACAGATTGAGTCCTGTCAACAGGCATTTCTAATAATTACTAAAAACAACTTAAAAAATAAAATTATTATTATGCCACTTGTGCAGAATTAATGAATAGTGAATTAATACAGAGTTTGAATTTCGGCCCTACTCAGCTGCAAATCTTTAAGTAAGGGATCATACATAAGTCACGAAAACCACCAAAGTGGACCTTAGGGGTAATCAATGTTTGTGCCACTTTTGTGAAAAAGTTTGAACTTTTTCATTTCCCAGTTTGACTCCAGCGAGCAAGATTAATGAAAAGTAGTATTTTATATGTAAACTTATAGTAACACTCCGCTCCTCCTTAAAAAATACGAAATACCACACCCGACCTAGATTTCAATGCGGAATTTACATTTTTTTAGGCAAAGCTTTTCCCTCCTTTAGTCGTTTTTTTGTCAAGTGTTTTCATCACAATATTTTTCTTTAATTCACTGTTAAATTTCTCTACACGATCATTTTTGAGTGGATTTGCTATATAATCTAAATTAAACCCACGTATCCAGAAAAATGATCATGAGGAGGCTTATCGAAAAATATTTTCCAAAAAGTGCTAATTCGCGCGAAAAGCAAAAAGTTTTTGGAATTTCAATGAAAAATTTTCAAGAATTTAGGGGGGTAGGGCTATGCACTCAAGCCACCCCTTGGATACGAGAATGTATCATACGTGCTCACATTTAGATTATGAAAAAGTGAGTTACATATCCATGCTTGTTTACGATTGCCAAAATGCTCAGGGGTATTACTCAGAGTGGAGGAATTAAAACTTTGTATAGTTTTTTAAGGTCCCATTTACAAAAAGAAAGTCCAAATTGGGGAATGGATATTCATTCGAAAATTAATAGCCGTAATAAATAACATTAATTTCCAATTACTACAACATTATTCGTTTTAGTAATTTAGGCGTTAAATATCTGCTCCCCGGTATTTAGGATAACTAGTAGCATTTTTTTCCTTTGCTCTCGTAACAAATTGTATAACATGTAACAACATTATTAAATTAGGGTGTAAATTAATTATCTACGCAACTGGTAACACTCACTAATGGTCAACCATTACGGAGTTAAATGACTTGATTTCGGCATGCATAATTAATGAGTCTTTGAGGTTCATGCACGCTCCCTGTGATTGATCGACATCCTTAGTATTACTCAAGAAAATCCGACAACAAACTCAAACCGGGGAGACTCGCGCTCCTTTTTCTCTACTTCTTTTTCTCTACTTTCAATAAACATTGACACGCAATGACATATTATGTTCCAATGTTAGAAATATTACATGACATATGCCACCCACTTGAAAGCTTGGTGTGCTAAGAAAAACTATAATTGTCCTACACCTATGAATATCAAATGTATATAGTGCTAGAGTATTTCAGTACCCTTACTTCCGAACTGCTGATTGTAGACTTCAATAAACTATATGCAAATAGGAATGAAAAAAAAAGTCTTTTTAATGACCATACAGAAGAAGATTTTAGACAATGTAGATGAATGTGTATTAATGATTTTAACATTCCCAATCGACGATAAGCATTCCAGGATTTGAAATATGTAGTCATAAAGCCAATCGAGTAAGTATTTTGATATCTAAAAAATAAAGCATAATATAAATGGTTTTTTAAAAAGCTATTCCCTTAATAAAATTATGAGTGTGAAGTCTAACCATTGCTTCAATAAAGAGGATCATTCATCAAAACTTGTCGTCATTTGCTAGCCAATTGTCTGGTTGCATAAAACGCAATAACCGTCCCGTGCTGAAATAACTTTAAAATTGAAATTCAAAAATTTCCACTGGCTTTTGGACTGTACATCATTATTGCGTCTTCAGTCTCTATCATTTTTCTACAAGCAATGGATAACTTTGGTTAGGGCTAAATTAATTTCTCTTTCCACAATAACATTGGAATAAATGTCGACTTCTAGCGATAAAAGTTCCATTGAAATGCTGCCAATACTACGCGCTATCCAGAGATTAAATTGCGAATTATTTTGCAATACAGCTCTGAGCTCTATATAACTTTTGCATTTTTCGTTTCACAGCTAATTGCCAGATATGTGACGTTCCCCTGTTCCAGAATTCTGGAAACATAAACTGTTGGTACTACGATAATTGTCAGATCAACATAGACTGTGGTTAGTATCACCATTCGTCGAAGATTACATAAAATTCAGTAATGAAATGGATATTTATTTTATATTTATTTTAGGCAACGGAAGAATCTGCTGCAAATACCTGGATGCGGAAACGAGTGTAGAATAAATCCTTTTACGGCTACCAAATATCCCACTCGAGGACCACCAAGAACTCGATCGACCATTGGTGGTGTGTCAAATGTCAAATGCTTAAAACTGTCTTGTGAGCACTCGAATCAAAATTATTAAGTATAGAGTAAATAGCACTGAGCAGATAAACAAATTCCAGGAAATTGCTTAGAATTTTCCTAAAGGTTTCATTGGTAATGTTCATCAATAGATAGGTTTTATTTTGTTTATTTAATTAATTTTAATTAGTTCACTTATATAGGCATTCAAAATCTGAAAACTTTGTTAAGGCGTCTTTATTTAGTATTATTTCATTTAGTTAATAAATTACATGTAGACGATTGGAGATTTGAATGACATAAATGACTGTAAAACTTATGTACAAGTAATTATCTGTGTATTATTATTTTATTATTATTATGAAAAAGAAATTGAATTGAACATTATTAATATTATCACAAACTTAAATCTAGTCATTGAAATGGATTTAGTCGAACCTTCAATCCTGCACTTTTTCAAATTCCTTAAAATCAATAGCTTTGCCCATTTGATTTTCAAACAGATAATATTCTGCTTTGCTATCAATGTAACTCCTCAAAGGACTTTTTTCAAACCCAAATTTGGAGCTTTCCTTCCAATTAAATGGACCGGCATAAATGCGTTGATCGGCACCAAAGAAGATATTTTTATTTTTCAAAAAGTTCAGAAAAGCTGTAGTATTACATATGTAATTATATGGAAAAGAGACAACTAAGGTTTTCGTTTGAATGTGAGTGACACAAAGCTTTTCTGCTTGATCAGCATCATATTTATACAAAACCAATTTATCCAAATTTAAATCATAATCCATCCCTTCGTCTTTAATAACAACGCCTTTGAGTTTAAGAGTCTTAAGAGTTTGTGGAATCCAAGTTAACCCTATTTCCTTCATTGCATTTGATTTGTCTTCCAAATAAAGCTTAACTAAAAGGGGACACTTAAAAATACCAGTTTGTAAAAACTCGAGAATTTTACATTTTATATTAAAATCTACTATCAATGCTTTCAGATTATGTAAAACTAGGGGTTGGCTGCAAAATAAATTTTCTTTGTTGCTTTCATCTACGGAAAGATATTCAATTGAGTTAGGCAGAACGGAAATATCAACTCGGGAAGAGCGAAGTGAAATTGAAAGTTCCTTGATTTCCATCTCTGAACTTTCTGTAAACGGTATATTCTCTAAGTATAGAAAGTTTACAGTCCATTTGCACGTTCTAAAGTTCCGCAATGCAATATTTTTCAGTTTAAGAGTTTCAAGTTTGCTGTCAGCATTAATGCCCATTTCAAAAACTATTTCGCTCGTTTCATTTTTCTTATTATAGAACAAAGAAATCTCCTTTGCCTTGGAGAAATCAACAATATCATTGATGAAAATGTTTTTTAGCATATTTCCATCTTTATAAAACGATACATCATGAATTTGTATTTGGGTTGGGTTAATTACAATTCCTTCCTGGAGATCTACGCCACAATTGAAAAGTCTAACTTCTTTGATGTTTGCAAGGGCATTTAATTGCACAAAAAATTCTGTTACTCCGTTGTAGTCAGGTTCATAGTCAGGATCAACACCAATCTGAAGTTTTGTGTTGTATTTGGTATTTGGTTTGGTCATTGCCGAGTTTATTAACCAGGAGCTAATATCATATTTATCAAATGTGCGCAAATTTTCGTCGCACAAAAGCGATACATCAAAATCAAGCTCCTTGATATAGTTTTGCTGATTTCGGAAGAAATAGTTTAACTCTTCAATGTCCCACGGTGTGCATTCATCACAACCAAAAATTCTGAAGCTGGTGAAGGGAACAGTTTGCAGTGATTCTATAGAAAATATTGAAAAGAAATCAATAGGCGTCTTATCATTCAATGGGTCTGATTCAGAGTACCGGTGTTCAGCTTCTTGGGATGACAATTGAATTTTTGAACGTCTTTTCAATACATTAAGGCCAACAGAACTCCAAACTTTTGAAATACAACGCGCATTTTTAACTTCCTTTAAATTTAGATACTGCAGTAAGCAATTTATGACCTAAAAATTAAAAAATATATAATACGCACATTTAGTTACACAGAACTGTTAAATAATTAATAACAAATTTAATGCTTTACAACTTACCAAACTTATCAGCATCGGATTTGTACCATTTGAAACTGGATTTCTTGCGTTAACCCTTTGCAATTTGGTATTGCTTTCTGGCACAATCGCATTTTCCTTCACCCGTTCCTCCCGTAGACGCTTTTCCTGAAATTTTACCAACTGACATTTACATATTATAAGCAATAATGTAGGAAGGAGTAATGTAATTTATGTAATATAAAATAAATACAGACAAAAATTGTGTAGAATATTATGAAAGTTCTTACAGATTTATTGGGATATATTATTTGCTTTCTCCCAACAAAAACCCTAATACAATAAAAGGATTAATACATTTTATCTCACGACTTACATAGAACAGTTTTTGCTCCCTGGTGACGAGACGCTTTGCATACAATTGGGACATAATTAAAGATAAATAGTAGTTTTCGGCAAGAGTATCAGAGTATCCTGCAGGTTCAGGCTCCAGCTTCATTTCATCGATGCATCTTAGAGCACCTAATAATCTCGCTCCGTTTTCATCATCGCATTTTGCACTTGTCAATATCTGAAATAATGCCAACTTTTTAAGGTCGAGAGTTTTCTTCCTTTTCTGAAAAATTAAGCATAATTAAACGTTTGTATTCGTATTTCATGATTAGCTTTTCATTACTTAGTTTTAGAACTGATAATCAGGGAATAAAAGAAGAATAGACAAAACAGAATATTTAAAGCAAATATTTCAATTTCATTTCTTACAATTAACAGCTTTTCGTTTTCAGTAATCCATCCTTCTTGGAATCCCAAATTGACAACCAATTCCAACAAACTCAGCTCTTTTTTGCCAGATTGAGTCTTGTCAACAGGCATTTCTGAAAATAATTACTAAAAACAACCTAAAAATAAAGAATAATTTATTACGTGACTTGTGCAGAGTTAATGAATAGAGTTTGAATTTCGCCCCTAGTACTCAACTGCAAACCTTTAACGAAGGGAGCCTACATAAGTCACGAAAGCCACCCAAGTGGGCAGTGAAGAATAACTAAAATTTTCGTGTCACTTTTTGTGAGAGAATTTGAACTTGACTTATTCTTATTTCCCAGTTTGACTACAGCGAGAGCGAGAGTATTGTGCAAATGAAAAGTTGCATTTTAAATGAAAACATATTTCAAGAACACTCCGCTCGTTCTAGAGAAATACTAAAAACCTCAGTTTACTTAGGTTTTAACTTGTTTAGACAAAACTTTTCCTCCGTTTAGTAATTTTTTCATCATGCGATTTTCATCAAGTAAATTTTATCTTCACAATCATTTTTAGTGGCTTTACTGTATAATCTAAAAGTGAGTTACATACACAAACTTGTCTACCAATGGCAGGCTATAGGGTTTACATTATTCACAGTAGCACAAGAAATGTATGTATTACTCCGAGTGGAGGAATTAGAACATCAATTTATAGTTTTCTTAAGGTCCCATTTACGGAAATAAAGTCCAAATGGGGAGGGGGTGTAGTAATTCGAGAATGGTAATTGTTAGCAAAATTGAATAACATTAATTATCAATTACTGCAATTTTTTTCTTATTAGTGAATTATAGCGTTAAGTATTTGCTCACCGGTATTTTGGATAACTTGTAATTTTTTTTCATTTGACCTCGTAATAAACTGCATAATCTTTATCGGCATTTCGGCATTCCGAAAAGGTGTAAATTAATTATCTGCGCAACTGGTAGCACTCACTAATGGTCAACTATTACAGAGTTAAATCATTTGAATTTTATGATTTCGGGAGTGCTTCGATTCAACATTCATAAGCAGTCTTCGTGATTTATGTACGCTCCATGTGATTGATCGACATTCTCAATGTTACTCAGGAAAATCCGACAACAAACTCAAACCGGGGAGACTCGCGCCTTGCTTTTCCTCTACCTCTGCTGCTGCTCATGTGCAATTTCCTTCTGAATGATGTGTTAGTGTAAACGAGGGTTGAGAAGTTGAGATTGATGAAATAAAATGGTTTGTTAAATTATTTTTATTATGCAATAGTTACTCAAAAATAAATGCTATAAATACCTATACAAATAGGAGGTATATTTTATTGGACGGTAAAACACTCTGTATTATAAAGTCCACAATTCTGTGAAAACATATATTGAGAATGTCTACCGGATTTTCTACACTGAATACATTCTATCCAATTTTGTCCATTTAATACATTGGATGGGGGATTACAATAAAACCAACCGTGGTGTAAACATACACAACTTACAAGACGAAAATTACTCTACTGATTACATATGCACAAGCTGGTCAATTTATATTTATAAATCATGTGCTATTTTTCGAATTGTTTTTAGTAGCTTTAAAAGCCTATTTGCATGGCTTGCAAATAGCTGGGCTTTCAAGAGACCTGGGTTTACTTACAATAATTGTCAACTTGGATCAACTTCAAGAAAGGTTGCATCACTGAAAATGAAAACTGCAAATCGTAAGAAATACAAATAATACATTTATTTTAAATACTTTATGACATTTTGTCCTTTTTTTCTCACCGCCAGTTCAAAAACTAACAGATAAAAGAAAATCGTGCTAAGAAAATGCATGCATTAGGTATTTATATTTTAATTCAGAAAACGAAAGCGACATTCTATACATACTTCAAAAAGTTGGCCTACTTGAGGTGTTTACAACTGTAAATCGCAATGATGAAAAATTTACAACATTATTATGTGCAAGATTGTGCATAAGATGGATTGATGAAATGAACTAAATGAAGATGGAGCCCGGGTCGAAGCTGATATGTTTGATATAAGCAGTAAACACTTTAATTTTTATATTGCTTAACTATTTACAATCTGGTAATTATTAAACAGTATTTTATATGTATAACCAAATAAAAATTTAGTGTACTATAATATTTGTATTTTTAGGTCATAAATTGTTTACTAATAGTATGTAACCGGGCAGACTACAGTAATTTGATGAAAAATGATCATAATCTGTGAATTGTAATTTAAAAATTAGTAATCGTAATCATAATCATTAAGAATTGAGATGTAATTGAATAACTCTGTCTTATAATGCCTGTATTTGAATAACTTTTGAGTCACCTAACTGCGTAGGATAAATAATCCTGCAATTAACATTGGGTGACTCTTTGGGTTTTGTTTGCGCAACTGATTGCTTTAATTACTGTATTCTGACTTCTGACGTAAACAAAAAAGATTAGTGCAATAGACTGAAAGAATTTTGGAAGTTTTCCAATGTCATATAACCAACGACTTAAGAACATTCATTATACTTTTGATTACTTTTAGTAAAGCAAATGCAAGCTCTATGGCAAAGGCCGCAAGGCAAAGAGCAAGGGCTATTGCAAATAAATAAAATACAGATATAATATTTGCGTTAGCTAAGGCATGCTTTTTCTCTGTGAGAAATGATAACGGGTTTTCCAATTTCATAGCCATTCTGAATTCCTGTTCTTCGAAAAATGCATTCCATTTTTCAAACAACCAAAATATCCCTGAACTCATTACGCTTTGCATTCGGGAATATAGAAGACGTTGTATGAAAGAGTAAGGAATAGAATGAACTAATTGCTTCAGTAAAACTGGACTCTTTCCCCGTACAAACCTAATTTCCCGAAATAAATACTTCTCGTAAATATTCAACCAACTGTCGTAGTCCACAAATGCATTTTGGTCACAATGTCTTAAAAAGTCGTAGCTGTATTTTGCAAACAATGTTAGATTACCCGTATGTTGTGCTGTATGGTAGTATGGGTCTTGTCGAATGAGTAGCTTTGGTGGCATTTTAAGTAGTTCTCTTAATCTTGGTATCTCTTTCTCACTACTTAGTTCAATATGTGTTTGTAGTTTCGTTTTGTTGATGTACACGCTTTCCCAAAGCCAATATTTTAATCTCCAGTCCTTTGACATACTGTCGCTTATGTTGTTGTTCTTTCTCCAGGATGATTCTACAAAGGTTGCATTTCTGCTATTGCGAAAGTCTGCGTATCTGCAAGATTTGTTCCAATTGACAGAATGGGGGGAAAATCTAATTTGATATATAGCTACGTGATCAGCACAGTAATACAGCGGATTTGTATGAATATTTTGATAAATTGATTCCTGCATACCCAATCCATTTTTTGCCAACTTCTTCAAATCCTCATAAAAGTAATCGTAATTAAGGTTGTATTTACTCAGAATTGCAAATTTTTCGAGATCTTTAAAGTGAAGATATTTAGTTTGTAGTCTTCGCGGCAAAAATATGTCGCTCACAAGTATTGATTTGTAAGCATTGCTTAAAATTACTCCAAAAATGATCCAATTGCCAAATGTTAAAATCAAGTCTCTTTTTTTCATACCATTTTGAATAGATATTCCTTGTTCCATTAAAGCTGCAGTGTAATGGAAAAATATGCTTAACATTTCCTTTACAATTTGTGGTGCAGAATTTCTAACCCATAGAAGGATTGACAATCTTTGAAAGAAGAATATTATTGTCACGGATAAACTTGAAAGGAATATTAAAATCCAAGTTGTTGCATCAAAAGGGCGAGAATACATTTCCCATTTTATATTCGTCTGGATTCCTGAGCATGTCACGAAATTCCAGCTCTCTTGTCCAGTGGCAATACGAAAAGCTGCAATTGGAGGAGGTAATGTAAGATATCTGCCTATTATTGAGTCATCACGGAGGATTGTATTAAAATATCGTTTAGATTAAGGGATTGATATTATGATGTCCCAATTCCAAGGCAAATAAAGAGATCGCATAGCCCTATTAAAGTCCATTGATTGCTCTTTCAAATATTTAAATGGTGAAACCTTATCGTTATTGAAGAATGTGGAATTAAATTCATTATTGGTTACGTTGTACGATTTTTGAGAGATGTCGCTCTTTACTAAGCATTGTTGTGTGGTTGGGAAAGTTTCGAAACTGTACCTTGTAATAT